>BMAO01036755.1:0-60251 GCA_019973975.1 Trichonephila clavata | reverse complement strand
TTATAGCTTTCAATTAAGTATCAAATTGCGTCACTCGCCAGAACCACTTTTTTAAGAAGTGTCCGGATACTTTTGGCCAGGTAGTGTATTTGGTATGAATAAATCTGAAATTAAGATTATAGACAGATATTCTAAGCAGAGGTAATTTTTTGATTCTCATGGTATGCATATGATTCGAGAGAGAGAGAGATCTTAATAATTGTCTAGTACAAAAAATGAATATTAAATTAGATTCAAGTGAAAATTATACGACAGAATATTGTACCTTACCTTTATAAATAAATCCTTTAATAAAATTAATTTTTCAGGGATATTTATAAAATACCAATCCTTTATTCATATTAAAAATAATATTATATATATATAATATATATATACCGGGTGTCCACAATTAAACGACCCTACTTCAAAATTGTGTACAGATGAAACTATTGTTCAGAAAGTTGTAAAATTCTGTGTACGACATAAAGAAGAGATGGCAATTTGTTTGAGCGAATAAAAAAAATAGTTCAAAATTTCGCCACTAGAGGGCGTTTTTATGGTTATCATATTTAGCATACATTAATACTTAGCATACATTTATAACAGCTTACAAATTTTGTTACAACAATAAATGCTCAACATGATGACCATCATTTTCAAGCTACTATTTGAAATCGAAAGATAGCATGTTCCACTGTTGACCGCAGTGTGTTCTGGGAAATGTTAAGAACATGTCATGCAATACTGTCTCTGAGATCAGGTAAAGTTCTTGGTTGATCACAACTTACCAGCTGTTTTAAATGGCCCCAAAGCCAAAAATCGCATGGATTGAGGTCAGGCGATCGGGACGTAATGACATTCTGATTAGCCATACCGAGCACACTGAAAATAAACTAATCTCCCGTGAAAGTTTATTGCTTTTATAACAGTTTCTGTGTGACGTCGAAAACATTTGCATATTTTCGTCGTCCTTCGTGTAAATCCTTTGAAAATTAGTCATCGAAGAAGTTTAATTAAAGTTTGCAGTTCATTTTAGAGATTGTGTTTTTAATAAGTATCAGTTATTGTGTTACTGTGTCCTGTGGATAAAAATGCGATAAAATACAAATAGAAAACCGGTAATAAATGTGGCCTTCATTCAAAAGCGCCCTCTAGTGGTGAAATTTTGAATTAATTTTTTTAATTTTCTCAAACAAATTCCCATTCCTTCTTTATGTCGTACACATAATTTTACAACTTTCTAAACAATAGTTTCGTCTGTAGACAATTTTGAAGTAGGGTCGTTTAATTATGGCCACCCGGTATATATATATATATATATATATATATATATAAAGGGTGGTTTCAAATACAACAAGGAACTTGGCAGATTGATATTCAATTATAATCAAATCTCGGAGCACCTATGTCCGGAGACATGTAAATGCAATTTAAACCGTGATTATATTGATGATTACCATCAGCACGTTGTCACAGGAGACCTCAGCATCGTGAAAGATGATTTGAGAAATTTTTTGAAAAAAGATACTGACTTTAGGTTTATGATCAGTGGACCACCTCAAGGTGGTCCTGCTAGTAATTGTTCAGATAACCTGCATTAGCATTTTTTTAATTGATCATATCGTTAATGAATCTTACTTGCTTTATCATTATATAGATGATCTAATAGTTTTGGGTAAAAATAGTGAATTCAATCCGAATTTTACATTCTACCCTGAATATCTCAACCTCCTAAAAACTAACCTTAATTTTAATATGGTTGAATTATTTGTGATTTATACCAGCTAATCTCCCCACCACCAGACTGAAGAGTTGTGATTTGGCAGGATTATAACACGAATTCGTGCTGTTTGCTTCATATTCTGATCTTGCGCCTCCCCCTCCCTCTTTCCCCGCATTATGATACAGGAAACAAGATTTGTTGGACTAGACTACTTTTCTTACCAGTCAAATAACCCATTTCGTCGTTCTTGAATCCATAAAAGGAGACTTTTCCTAGATTTTGTGGTACTAAAGGTAACTTAATGATCTTCTTCTGCTAAAGCCCATCTGTTGCAAAGTCCATATTGGTGTGCTTTTGTATATGCTTCGTGATGCTCCAAAATTGAATTCAGCAGTAATTTATCGTGTTGTTGGCTTTGTGCTACTGCGGACTGTATGTACTACTTGCCTTTCACCTGTCTCATTCACCAGCCTTTTCATCCAGATCAGTCTTTATTTCTTCAAATTTTCTTTCGCAGTTTCCCCCTTTTAAACGCCTAGATACTATAATGTGGTAAAATCCTGGAATAGTCGCCAGTTTAAAGATGCTGGCACCAGCTCTTCAAGCACGGACGTGTGCAACGTTATTTCCACGGATGACATAAGATAACACAGCTTTGAGTATTATAGGAATGGAGAACCCCTTTAACACCCCTTTCTATAGAACTGGATACATGTTAATACTGACGGTTCAAAACTAAATAACAGTTTTGTGGAAGTCGGTAATTATTCAGAATATTTTTTCCGTTATCTCTTTCACTGGGATCTGCAAAAACTGCATTTGAGGGAGAGACTTCTGTAATAAGAGTCCCTTTGCCACATCTAAATGCTCAGCTGTCGCTCTTTAAGCGGTCTGTGATTTTCTTCGACTCTCAAGCTACAAAGCTGGCTATTATTAACTGCTGTCAAGTTACTGTTTCTACTTCAGAAAAACAATGCAAATCCCTCTCTTGGAGTCTCGACGATGAGAACAAAACAGTCTCTTTTCAGTGTATCCCATCCCATTGAGGTATTCCTAGAAATGAGACTGCAGATGAATTGGCAAAAAAAAAAGAGAGCCCGATTTTTCAGGCATCTTTTGATGGGGTCTGTTATAGTTCTACTGCTTCTACGACTAATTTGGCCATAAGATATCCATACACATCCGAACTAAAGGAAAGAACAAGGGTGAAGCCTTGGTTTGATGCCATCCTCAAACTCCCGGATTATTCCATGTATGGTGAGGTCACTATCTTCTAAATGATGGCCATGCACGACTGCCTTTATGCTCATCTACATTGACGTGGAATTGTCAACAGCCCCTCTCTCTACCCTCTGCTGCAGTCGCTTAAGTTCCAGTAATGATCGCTTCAGTTCCCAGCCTTGAAAGCTAACTCTATTTTTTCCCATTATTGGGGGAAAAGATAACTCTTATTTTGTTTGAGATTTTAATTCATTCTTTTGTTGTTTTTCTGTACTAATTACTTGTTTTATTTTTACTTGTGTCATCTTTTTTTTTTTTTTGTTTTGTGTATCCCGGCGAAGGAATTGCGTTTCATTCTCGACCTTGCTACGTTGGAAAATATTTATATATATAGCTTGCAATTATTTGAGGAAGAATAAATTGTTAAAATTATATATTCGAGGCTATAGAAATATTACACAAACCTTATACATAATAATTAGCAGAATTCCATCGTAGGAAATTTTATCTCTTATGTCCCCCTTAGAAACATGCTTTTGATGCTCTTATATATTGGGAAAATAAATAATCGAGCGTCAATCTTCTTAATGCAGTGCTTCTCAGACTTTAAATATCTGCGACCCAACTTTCATAATTTTAATCGTGCTCCCCCCCCCCATATACACACACACCACCACCACTCTATACAATAACAATATGTTGAAATGCAAAAATAATGTACTTTGACACTAAAGCTACAATATGACTTAAATTATAAACCATACAAATTATCAAGATAAGTATTAAATTTTATATATAATTTTGTATGACAAATCCATAGGAATCACTAGTAATTATTAAACTTGTTTTTAATTAGTATTGCTAAATTAATTATCAAATAGATTTTGCACTACTGATACACTTATAAGTATATCAGTGTTAATATGTATTTTATTTTTTATTGTGTCAGATAGTTTTTTAGTGTGTTCTTACTTTCGGCAAATTAACAATTATTTTATATCTTTTATTTTCGACTTTTCGAGATGCTCTCACCCCTCACGTAGGCTTATCAGGCCCCCATAGGGGTGCGTGCCCCAAAGTTTGAGAAACACTGTCTTAATGACAAAAATTTTAATTATTCCTTTACATAGACTGTTTATATTTTATACTCTTCTAAAGAGATATTTTTATAAATTAGAGAGACAGCAGTAGCCCTTTTCACTCTACAAATCTGAATATATTGCATTTATTAGTTTCATGTGAATAAAACTTTAAATCATCGATTTTCGTTTGTTTCTGGAGTTATCAAATAAATCTTCTTAAGTGTCGTTTAAGAAATACACAAAGTAGGTAAATTTACCAATTCTTTTTTCAGAGCTGTACTTACATACATCCTTTAAATGATTACATATAGCGGTTTTCTTTTCTCGAAAATATACAATTTGATTACCACCTTCTGAAGAATCGCAGAAAAATATTCAAGGAAAATATCAAGTAAGATTGTAAAAAAAATCTTTAAGAATTCCTTCTGCTTGTTACTTAATACTAATTTATTGATAAGATATAGGATTTTTTCATAGCTTGATAGTATAAATAATTCTCCATTTGGTTCAGATTTAGAAGGAAGAAATAAAAAGAAAATCATTTCTCTTGGACTTTTTTTTAATTCTCTTTTTCTATTCCTACCCTGGAGAAGATCCGGTTTCCTGCAAGAATGATTCTTTTCTAATCTGCTTCGGATCGCAATAACCGCGTAATGTGTTTCCCTTGTTTCAGTATGACGTATCTGTCTTTCTCAAATCATACTATTTGTCTATCCGGATACGAAGTTAAGAGCATCAGCTATGTTAAAGAAATAGAAAACGAAGACAAATTCTATTTTTTTCTATCTCTCTCTTTTCCTTTTGCCGGGAAGAACGGAAATGAGGCATCGTATGTTCGGTTCATTGCTACATGTGGATTCAATTCAGTTTCAGAACGGAGAGGAAATATCCTCTTTCTCTTAACATTTATTTTGTGTCATCAGTACATTAAAACATATTTTGTTCTTAGTATATTATTTAAATAAACATAATGGAGCGAAAGGAAATGTCTGATATGTAGAGCAGCATGTTTTTAGCTTTCAAGATTTCTTAATTTATGATATTTCAAAACATTTATTTTCCTGGGAGAATTTACATTGAAATCACAAATATGCTGCTTTTTTTTCTTTTCCAGTTTTAATCTATCTAGTAAAATTTTTAAAGAAACATTAAATATGTAGGAGAGATCGATTAATTATCTTTACTTTTATTATCATAATATAAAAGAATTAACTATCAAGTAAATTAAAATTTTTGAAAAGTCTGCCTAATGACTGATATACATGTAGTTTAATATAAAGTATTACTTATATAGCTGTATTTAAGTTGAATAATTTGATTCGTTTGAAGATATTTGGAACTTAATTAAGATTATTCCACTTTTAAAGTTTCTGATTTATTCGTATAAAAATTACATTATTCAATGAAAAGAGAACTTAATATATAATTTTCCGAGAATAAAATTTCTTTTCCTAACTTCGCAATTTCGAGAACTATTAGAAATGAGATAAAATAAAGAAAAATTACTATTTTGCCATCAAGCACTTTTCATACTGAAATTCTAATATTCTTTAAATCTTTTCATTAACAATTAATCAAGGCTGAAAAATTGCTAATAATGTCAGCTAAGACTTTTGGAGAAATCCGATTGGTAAATCAATAAAAGTAATCATTAAAAGTCATAGTAAAAAATTAAAGATGAGTTTCTTTCAGCATTAATTACTTCATTTTCATTTTAAGATAATAAATATTCATTATACTATGCAATGGGGTTAATCTACATTTTTAATAGAGCATATGTACATTTTTAAAGAGAGTCTCTTAACTCATCTCATTTAAATCTTACAATTTTTAAAACGTTTAGATATGTTTTAATTCGCATCTGTTCAGAATAAAAATGTCTAATTGTAGAAGAAATAACGAATACTTACAATCAAACTCCATGTAAGTTCTGATAAAATAAAAACAACTTTTTACAAAATTCAAGATTTATTTTAAATTTTTCCGAGACCTCTCAGAAAAATATTTGACTGACGATTCATTAATTATAGTTCATGAAGAAAATGATTAATTAATTCAGAACATAATTTGTTTTAATTATTTCATTTTTTAATTTAAAAAAGTACACCAGATCTCAAAATGATGTTGATTAATGATTTTATGTGTTCAAACATTTGTAATAAATGAATAATGATTAAATGTAATTTTATTCATCAATCACAAATCTTCTGAGTTATTTGCTGTTATATATAAAGAGAGAGGGGTGGTACAAGAACCACAAATAACTGCATCACACATGTTATTTAATATTTCATGTTTTTTAAATTATATATTTATAATAGCTTAGTTTTGTACGCGCACTTCTTTAATTGTATTACAAAATATTTTAAATAAATTATATTAACTTATAAACAAATGAGTTTATACGAATTTTGGCTCTATGACATGTGAGATAAAAACTATATTTTTAAATTGCGAGTTAAATTATTTACAACTATTTTGGCCCTTTAAATAAATTCAGCAATATTAATTTCGACAGTTTTTTTAAGTACACATAATATTCCTGCAATTATAGATTTGTTTCTTAGATAAAAAAAAAAAAAATTTACAGCTGCATTTTGCAAAAGAAAATTTGTAAATCACATTTAATTTTTTTGCCCCCCCCCCACTTGCTCCCATGTACAGTTTTTTAAAAAAGGCACTACTAATAGTTTTCGAATTTCTCTCGTCGCAGTTAATAAATTGTTAGTATTATCGATATCATTTAGTCTTATTAATGAAGAACTAAGTCATTGTGTTTCTAACTAATTTAGCAGAGAAATATTTTTTAAAAAATCCTAAGACTTTTTTTATAAGTGTAACATTGTAGAATTCAAATTCCCTATTCTGCAAGTAAAAGAAATAAAAGAACTAAATATTGTACGTTAAAAAATGTAAACCACATTGCGGGAAAATATAAAAAAAACAGTAAATTATTACATAATTTCTGTGTGTTAAAACTACTAAATCCAAACTTTTACGGAATTGCTTAGAAAAAATTTCAGTAAATATTAAATATACTATCCCAGATTAAATCTCAGTGCTGTAAATTCGAATAGTCTGAACAGTCAATTACCTTTCTACGGTTTACAAAAGTAAGAAAAATACTTTTCACGACCTGTTTTTGTTTTGAATTAACAGCATCAAATTTAAATAAAAACTTTTTATTTTATTTTTTATTAAAAATAAAATAAAATGTTGAAAGAATTAAATTAAAAATTAATTACAAAAACATTATGAAAAGTTTATATATAATGGAGTTATTTTCAATCATTTGATCAAAATAATCCAGCGAAAGATTTAAAATGTCAGTTGGAAGAGACAAATTAATAAAGGTCAGACAGTGAGATAACTTCCTCTGCCCTTCACCCCTACCTGAACAAATGTACGATGTTCAAATTAAAAATTCAATATAAACCAATAACTTTCATTTAAAGATGTAATTGCTAAATTTTTTAATTCCTTATTTTTTTTAATCTATGTAACTTCCACTGTTTTATTTTAATCTCAATATTTAAGATGTAAGTGAGGAAGTAAACTGTAATGGGACGAGAAACTCCCTAACTTAATGGAAACATCTATCAGTATTTTAAGAATATTTCTGGACATTATTGTGACACCTGGATACCTGAATCCAATTATTGTGAAATTTAATCTATTTAAAGGTACATTTTAATCTATTCCTGCAACAACAAAAAGGTTTTTGTTACAAAAGAAATTTTAGCAGATAATAAACTGTATTAATAAAATTAATCCACTGATATATTTTTTTATTGAAAACAGTTATAAAATCGCCGTGCAAAACAAAGTATCACACGGGACTCACAGAAGTATATATTAATAATACATGACAAAGGAAAGAAGGAAAAGAAATTTTGAGGTTATGAAGGATTACAAATATTTACAATAAATTCACAAAACTTTTTAAAAACACTTCTTGTGGAATGAAGTTCATGAAAATTTGGAGGCCAATTTATATTAAGTCCCTTGAAAGCCAGTCTTATGATCTTTCTCTCTCTGACATACTTGGAACACAGGAGGAGCACATGTTCTACATTTTCCTCGTCACCAATATTACAATGACAGGAAGATGACAGAACTAAACTAAATTTGTTCAAGTAGCTTTTAAAGTTACCATAACCAGTGAAAAATTAGGTTATTTTGTAGTTAGTATAAAAATGATGGCATGACAGTCTCCTGTTAATGGTCACAGAATGTAATTCCCTTTGAATCTTAGCAATGGCTCTCACATTAAATAGCTGTATAAATTTAAAAAATTATTAGTGCTTTTTTTGGCCGATTGTATATTTTAAGCATTTTTTTTTACTTATAACTTAATCGTCAATTAATATCTTATATTGTTCCCCCTCCCTTTTTTTTTCTAAAATGATAATAAAATGAAAACAAAACTTATAAAATATACAATAACTTTTTAAAGTATTTGAAAAGCATTACTATATATCAGATGAATGTAGAAATATTTATATCTTACCACTTGAACTTCAGTATTTTGTTTCAGCATATCAAACATGGATTTTGGTAGTTCAATAGTTTGTCGCAGAGTGCAATTCACATATACCCTTAAATTCGAGGGTGAAGATTCTCGTGGATCTGGGACAAATATTGCTATGTGCTCTCCGGCAGAAACATTCCCTGGAATCTGGTATTTTCTTTCCAAATTTTGCGGTCCGTTTAATGTAAGTAGCACTAGAAAAAAACGCACAAAATAATTTTATGATAAATCTAAGAAATGATTACAGTTAGTCTAAATTTTACACATTCCTTAAATAATAATGGTAAAAATTTATTTCTTCAGGAAATGACTGTAATTTTTTTTTCGTTATTTTTAACGGTATAAGGTTAATATGATTCATACAAACAAGGAATTTAAGTCATTCAACAAAGTAACGTGTAAGTCAAAAATTCCTTTATACGTCTAAATTCATTTTTAATCGAGAAAAAAAGAAATATTTGAAAATAAGGCTTGTGATTTCAAAAATAATGCCTATAATTTGATCAGCAAGAAAATTATGTTCCCCGAAACTCTGAATAAAAGGTTTCCAAATAGAAAAATTCCACGTAAAATTAATTTTAAAAGAGTTTTTTTCGTGTCTTTAATATTTATGATAAAATTAAAACTCAATCTTATTTCAGAGAGCTTTAAACTTCTTGTAAATATGTTTGTTAAAACTAAAAATATCTTTTGTGACAATACATTTAGATTAAATCAGGGCTTCTAATACTTAAATTGTTTCCGACTCAATTTTCTATCATAGCTTTCCTGACGCCTCCTTCCATACAATGACAATGCATTAAATACTATAATAACGTACTTTGTCACTAAAGTGTGAGAAAGTACATCAACGTTTTTACGAATACGACTTTACGTATAACGGTGGATGCATACGACTTTAATTGTAAGCTGTGCATAAATTATCAAGATAAGTATTAAACTTCACATATAATTTTGCACAAGCCCATGGGATCAGTAGTTAATAAATTTGTTCTTATCTTAGTATTGTTAAATTAATTATCAAATACATTGTACAGTACTGATACAATTATAAGTATATTATATCATTGTAAATGTGTATTTTTTTATAATCTCAGAATGTATTATGTTTTAATTCCTTTCAGTAAACTAAAAAAATTTTAAATATTTTATTTTCGGTTTTGTGATATGCTTATGTCTTCCTGGTAGGATTGTCACGCCTCCTTAGGGATGCGCGCCCCACAGTTTGAGAAACGCTGGATTAAATGAAAATTTAAATCAGAAAATTTCCTTCATTCCCTTTTGACCTTATAAATTTATACAGAAGCAAGAAAAACTTATCTAGCTTATTTGATGTTTGGTACAAAAAGCTTTCAGTACATTTATACTATAAACGAACCAAATGCACGCGACACAATATTTTTGCACGCCATCGAACAAAACGGTTTGCATTTTAGTTCAAAATATTTCTGTAATTGATTCGTCAATCAAGGAATTTTCAGCGAGATTTTCTCAGTTCAAAGAATTATCGGAAACTCTCAAGATTTCCCTGTACCCTGATGTGACTTCATTTAGTAAACTGAACTTGTCCTAATTCGATAGGCTGGAAATTGAAGAAGTTGAAGTGCAACTGAGTGATTTCTAATCTAGTTCAGTATGGATTCAAAAACTTATTGAAACAAGAAAAAATTGGAATTAATTGAAACCAAAAGATTGACAAGCAATGTAAGTAAAAATGCGAGTAACGAAATTTTGGACACATGAATTCAATTTCCCACACATTTAACTGTTTGAAGAAGCTGATTCATATATGCTACTTTAATTATATTTTCATCTAAATATGCCAGCGAGTCATTATTTTCAGGGATGAATAACATGAAAGACTCGCTTAGGAACCGTTTGGCAGATGATTCCAACTCAGCATGCATTCTGCTAAAAGTAACATCTTATAATCCTAATGTAAGTTATTTGTCGTCTAATCTACAACAACAAAAGTCACACTAATGTTACTTACAATGTTACACGTATAACAAAAACATTTAATACTGTACAATGCAAAATGTATTTTTTCGTAGTAAATAGTTTTGGTTGTTAGTTTTTAATTTTATTATTTTCCCAATAACCACAAGTCAAAATTGTTTGGTGACACGTCTACACCTCATTAAATATTTCTGTAGAAAAAATGGCACGTTGATCCATAAAGGGAAAGAGCCTCAATACTAACTTTTCAACAAACAAAGACTTTTCATCAGAAGAAGAAACGGAGAACACTCGTTTACGAGTTGAGAACTGAAAAATCTGTAATCCTGCCACATGGGGGGGTCTCTTCTTTAAGAAAAATCGATGAGAAAAGTAACAAATAATAATTTAACAGGGTGGGAAAAAAGCTCTTAAGTTTGAAATGTAGCAATCTGCTCAAGCTGTATGTCTTCAACTCTGTTATCACAGTAATGAACGTATTACGGCTCGCTAGATATGGTCTCCATACGTTCTAGTAGAGCTAGATAGGCAAGCTATAACCAAGGGGCCTATTCAGCCCACCACAAATTTTAAAATAATAATATAAAGTTGATTAATCTCAACGGTTTCTTAAAAATTAATTAACGAACATGTTCCGGGTTTGTTTGTTTTTGTTGTTGTTGTTGTTTATGTGAAATTTTTTCTGAAATTTTGTATACTTTTGCATGTGCAAAATATACCGTATTTACTCGAATCTGAGCCGCACTTTTTTCCCCAATGTTAATGCTACTGAAAAGCGGGTGTGGCTTAAAACCGATGGAAAAAATGGTTGGCTGGGACAATTAGAGCAATTATAGGTTCATGTATGTATTTAAAAGTTTATAATACTAGTAAAATAACTAATTTTTCACTTCTTATTTAATTTTAATTTTATTTTAATTCCCCAAAATTAGATATCGATAAACCATTTTGCACTATTTCTCATTTTTCACAAAAACTTGCTTAGAATTTGAGATGTGGCTTAGAATTAGTGATAGCTTAAAATCGAATAAATACGGTAGTTCTAATACTTTGTATAAAAACTTAATTAATCTAAATTTTCTAATAATAATAATATCTAATCTCATACTGGAAAGGAAAGTTTACATGCTAATTCTATCTTACAAATGAGCTTCTAAGCTGAGCACACATTCATAATAAATTCTTATTCTTAAAATCAATGAATAATATCGCTTTGAGTGATAAGTGAACTAACATTGATGACTTGTTCTTAATGTGTGACTGGTGATAAATCTTATTTGCCCAACTTTCCCCAATCTTACATCCCCTGTCCAATTAGTGTATGATCAGCATGATTTTTAAAGCAAACAGCACTACTCTTTTTGAAGGGCAAAAAATAAATAACACCAAATAACAGTCGATTCGGGAATAGTGCAAAGACTTGAATCTTATCACTAAATGGAAAAACTGCGAAGAGATTGGCGTATTCCAACTTCATGAGGTGATATTGTAAGCAACCATAAAATATATTTCAAGTTTAAAATATATACTTAATAACTAAAGGTGATTCGGAATGCCGTGTTCTTAAAGATGAATGGTCTTGGTAGTGTTTCTTCATAGTTTTAATGGCTGAATCAACATATCTCAATGGTAATAAAACCTTAACAATCTTCAAAGAATATACCCCCACACTTCATTTTTATATTATTGTTCAAGATTTTTGCGTTCTATAAAAAATATTTTGGGCTCACGAAAGTTTTTCCTTTTATTTTTGAACGCTTTTAAAAAGGTTACCCATGAATGTCCTTAAGCTTCCGTCATAGGTTTTAAAATAATGGTACAAAAATTTTCAAATTAATTGTCTTAAAAAATCACTTAAAGGCGTATTTCATTTTGCCACAAACTTTCCTTTCTCATAAACAGCATCTGAGGTTTTGTGTAGCATTTGTGACTTTCAAAGAAATGCAGAAAATGCTTCTGAGACGTCGGCGAGCTCAATACTATTGCTTAACGACTGGGAAATGTGACCATATTATCGAACTCCATGAACTAGATTTGTCGCTGGACAAAATAGCAACTCGTGTTAGGTACAACGTAAGCACTTTCCAACGTTGTGTCACACAATGGATTCAAGATGGTCTATGTGCAGGCTGAAGAGGAAATGGTGCTCACAGGTGCATGTCGGACTGCGCAGATTGGCGTACTCACCAGTTGATTATCCTATACCCTTTCTCCACGGCAAGTGACATTCACAGCCGATTGTCTCTCGGCGCAGTTGGATCTGTGTCCACACCCAAACCATACGCTACAGATTGCATGAAGCTTAATTATGTACGAACATCAAACTGGTCCTAGACCGGGCATCATGGTTTTGGGTGACATAATGTTTGCTCACAAACCCACTCTGGTTCACATTGACGGCCATTTGACAGCGGAGAGCTAAGTCACACAAGTTGTGAAGCCAGCCTGTTGTTCTACCCTTGTTGCAAGGCACACCCAATACGGTATTCCAGCAAAACAATTCCAGAATCTCTCACAAGGAACTCTTAACTACCTGACTGGATATGACATTCTTCCCTGTCCCAAAAGTTCTCCAGATCTGAAACCCTATGCGCAAACTATGGATGATCTGCACACAGCAGCGGATGCGGCTTGTGACAGCGGTCATCTCTAGTAACCATCAATGGACTAATTAATAAAATGCCTTGCCGGATTGAAGCCTGTATAGCTGCCCAAGGTGGGCACATTAGATACAGAATAAATCGGTTTATAATGATTTTATTTGTCCTGCTGCAGTGCCTTCTTCTGCAAGTCGCAAACAACAATAGACAGGAATAAAAGCCCTTACGACTGACCCGAATAGGGATTCCTTTTGTCTCAAGGCATGCACGGCGTAGCTGCGAACTGATAATTCTTTGGTTCAAAAACCCACTTCCAAGATCAACAGTTCGTCACAGAAGTGGTGACCCCGGGAATTGAACACTATGTGGCAGCACAGCCTAACGATACTGATTAATTAAGCATTCATTCCATAGATAGCCTAAGACATTCTCAATAAATCACGACTAGGGATTCAAAACGACAACGGTGGACGCGTCAATTAGACCTGCCATCTCAACAAGATATTGCCCGCAATGTCAACGGTAAAACGTTCCAACGGCACTCAAAACCTACAGGAAATGTATAAATATTGCAGTTAGTTTCTGAAAAAGCAACCTTCACTCAGTATTGTTCAGAAAGTCACAGAAAAAACAACATTCTTCTCTTGGAAGAGGATACGCAGTGGCTCCTCCTTCTGCAAGTCGCAAACAGCAAAGGAAAGGAATAAAAGCCCTTGATGACTAGCCCGAATGGGAGTCCCTTTCGTCTCAGTCGTCTAAGTCATGCACGGCGGGCCTTCGGACCGGTAGTTTGGTGGATCAAATAAACACCTCTGCCAAGGTCAACAGCGAATCATTTATATATCCACTTCATCACTATCGCTCCTGAAATTTGCATGACGCTATGTGTAAAATTTTTTGGTGTTGCAATTTCACTTTTGAGAGGAGTGTGTTACATAGTTTTCAAAAAATGCTGTTTTTTAAAAAATTTTGTTACGTTTTTTAATAAATCAAAAAATAAATAAATAAAAATGACCCAGCAAAAGAAATGAGATCCTTAAAAGGATTCACCCATCACTACGTCATTCAATGTTTACCGGAAAAAAAGAAAATAAGACGCCGTATGATACGGCCGGAAACATAAATGGTCAATTTATTAAACTTTTTAAACTTTTGAATTTGAATTTAATATTTTGAATTTCAAACTACAATCTCAATGTGTATTTTTATAGATTATTTTTAAATCTGTAGAGAATTTTGAGGAAGTGCATGTCTTTTTGTCATAGGAACTACGTAGATATTACGTCTTCAAATATTACGTAATTTTTATTAAGATTACGGAATTTTTAAATGTTCAGTTAGTGCAATACACAAATTAAAATATATTACTTGTTGTACTTACTAATAGGTGGTTTTCTGCTATGTACGTGGCAAACAGAACATCTTTAAAGATACTAGATTTTGAATTTGCTTTAAAATGAAAATAACAAAACGGGAGAATAGAAAAAAAAATTTCAGATTATTAACATCTGTTGCTTTAAAAATGATTATTATTTGAAAGAATAAAAATAGGCACTTAAGAATGTATAAAATGTGATGAATGTTTAAAGTATATAATAATATATTAATAATATTCAAATACTGAAAACAAAAAAAAATACTGATTTTATAGAAGAATTAGTTCTAATCGTATTTTATCGTTATAGTTATGTTATACTATTATGTTACTTTTTTTTAAAAGTAAGAATTGTGATTTTGAAGTGAAGGAAAAGTACTAAATAACAGAGATAAGAAAGAAAACATGCAAAATCAAAACATATTTCACTAGAAACATTGAGTAAAAATCCTTAATAACTGTAGCTTCACTTTCATCAAATAAGATTTTCTCTGTTTAGATTATACTTGAAATATATTAAATATTATGCATACATTTTATGAATGAGGTAAGATTAATCTGCTTAAACAAATAAGGTACCTATTTGTTTAACCGAAATCCAGGAAATTAAACGAATTCGTTTAACTCTGAACCAACATCATTTATCAAACATTTCCCTTTAATATGAAAACTCAGAAGCTGAGTATGTTTTCTTAAACATAGTACGGTATCATTTAATGATGAAATTGATTCTATATTTATAATTTGTTTCAGAAAACTTGAAATAAAAGCAATCACTAACCACCCCCTCCCAAAAAAATCAAAATTTCTGGAATACGATAGACTAAATTTTGAGAAATTTTGTTTTTGAAATTCTCAGTATATTCATTGCTTAGTTGCTAAATATTTAGATAATGGATGCTACGTAACAGTGAAAATGCAACTTAAAAGAATAGAGAAAAATATATATATGCATCTCAACTAAAATTATAGGCACAGCTCAACTATTTACATAAATAATCCGGAATGCACTGTTGTCCGTCTGTAATATCTATATAAGTTAAGAATCTGACAAATTCCGCAATGCGAGTAGTTCTACCGCTCTCTTGGTAAGGGAAACCAGTTACCGTTGATTTGTATCGACCCAAAGGAAAAATGCCGTAGCAGAGATGTCATATCAGTGTTTCAGCTTACTAATAAATTCACACATACTTCGTTATTAGACCCAAAAGAAGCAGGTAGGTCTGTCTGTCTGTAGTATTTCAGCAGACAGCCTCCGACAGACATTCATGTTGCACTAGCAGCACTAGCAGTATCAATCCACTTCCGCAAAACTATTGCCAGTATATGCAGGATATCCTGGAACCTTTGCAACAACCAGGGCCATTACACTCCATTTCAATACCAGTGTCTGGTTCATGGATAAAGCACATTTATAAAGCACATCTTGGACCTTATTGGCCGTTGTTGAAAGTCGATGTTTGTTTATCCTTCAGTTGGCTTGACTCCTTCTCGTTGACTCCCGACATGCTGCTTGATAGATATGTCATATTTTGCGGTGTATGTATAACTTACCGATCCCCTAGTTTTATCGCTTTCTATATTGTTTTATATCCTGCTGAAGTAAAAACTTATTATTCAACGCTACTTCTCTATCTTTTAGCCAAATTTCATTACTTACTTACTTGTGTTCGTAGATATATGTATGTGTGTTGTTTTGCTTTGAATTATATTTGTAATTAATAACTTAGTATAATATTAATGATGTATATAACATATTTTTATAAACTTGTACAGAAAAAAAACACTGTTGTTAAAGAGAAAAACTTTTATCATTTTGTTCGTAACTTTTACCGTAAAATTATTGATTGGATTACCTAATGGAACTAAAGATTATCTTTTGTTAGTTGCTAATCCATATCCTCACTCAACTCATCTAAATTTGACAAATAATATCAAAGGTTACATTTCCTGAAATTGCTTGTATTTTGATTTTCTCTTTGTCTGACAGTGATGATGATGAATTATTTTTACATCATTGATGTCGTTTTATGTTACGGAATTATGAAAGAAAATTACAAAATCATAAAGATAATGCCTTGACATATTTTGATACCAAAACATTCCACTAGAGTACACTATAATACCATAAATGACAAATATGCATATGCATAAATATGCATACATACGCACAGAGTACATGGGGGGTTGCATGGAGTCGACAGACTATACGGACTTATATTTCCTGGTATTGTAACAAGACTACTAGAACTACTTTTCTTTAGAATTGTGTATTCACGGTCATGCTGTTATATATCAAGAGTAAGTTGGGAAAGTATGTACAAGTAATGCATAAAGAATCACCAAATGCTTATATCAACAAAATAAATTATATAAACATTTTTTTTTTAATCATTTCAGGCAATTTTATTTTGAGCAACACAAGGAGTTTCTTTTAATAAGATGTAATAGAGATAAATACATAAGCATTCTTTCCCTCAAAATAGTCATGAAAAAGCCTGATTCATGTGAAATTCAAGTTTAAGAATAATAGGTACTTGTGTATTATACTATCGACCAATTTCTTCAAGTCAAAAGACTTCACCAAATGCCGTGACATGCAGCCAATAGCGGAAAACCATTTTTGTGCTTGACAAAATAATAAATAAAATGTCAACGTTTGGCAAAATCATTTTATTTCGCAAAATTGGTCTCAAAGATATAGTACATAAGTATACCGAGTAATAAATAGATTTAAAAATGAAAGCATGAAATACATATGAGCCAAAAAGAGACAAATTTATTGTAAAATGCATTTTTATGTATCATTATCTAAAGAAAGTGATCTTGAATGATCTAAAATGATAAACTCATATACAGCTCTGTTAATGATTAGAAGTAAACATTTCGCTTTGTTTAAGTAAGTTAATATCATGAAAAGAATACCAAATTAGTACATTGATAATGGCATTGTATTCATTTAAAAGTTTGCCATTCATGGAAACGTTACTTTAAGCAATTCAAAGCTAATTATCTCGTAACCAAAAAAAAAGAGCAAACTTTTTGACCTCTCGTTAGTTAATGATTTTTCTCGAGGGAAATATTACAATTCTTCAAACACATGCCAAAAAATGCATGCATATTTTACTTACTTTTTCCTTTGCTTGGGTCGATGCCAAAAGTTAGCCTATAATTCGTCACTAAGAAATCGATCGTAACTATTGTGTGCGTGAATGGCCTGGGCCTTGATGACATCTCTCTGAACAAAATTGCAATGCTTGCATTTTTATTGCACAAGGCGGTACCTAGTTCTGCTGTCGTTCCTGAAATTGAAAACAAATTTGAAGAGATTTAACGTTAGTATTTTTCACTGCTCACATAAATTCTAAAAATTCAACTATATCTTTTCATAAAATAAAAGTCGCAAAGGTTCAGTTTTAAGAGAATCATTTTATCTGCCTTATTATATATGTCCTTTAAAATTTGAATGATGCGATTGTATTGAGATAAAAAAATAGTTTTGTTATTAAAAATAAAGTGAGAAAAGATTCCGAGTGATAAATGTAAGAAATATTGATGCAAACGTCTTTAAAAACAAGTAATATAAAAAAAATTAAGTCAATTCCTACTTAGATCAACAAAGAAACATTTTATTTTAGTTACTTTTTATTAAATAATTACAATTAATATAAATATGTATATACATATGACAGAATCACAATTTTAAGAAACAAAATAGAAAGAGATTTTCCTTGCAATTTTCCATTTTCCTTTCGATATATGTGTGTGGTGTTGGACTATTTTTTTTTACTATTTATATATTTATTCATTAAATTTAATTATTCTAATAGAATAGTATAGTAAAAAAGAAATCACATTCTCAGAAATTAGGCCATCCCAGGTGGGATTCAAACCCACGACCTTTGGATTCGAAGTCCAAAGCGCTATCCATTGCTCTACAAGGATACAACAAGCGGTTTTCCTTTTTATATATGTAGTTGGACTATTATTTTTGTTTGTTACTTTTTTATTTTTTAATTTGATTAATGAATTAATATTTGAAAAAACTGAATTAACATCTAGCGTCATACACACTATAAGTTTAAAAATGTATTTGAACTTGAGTGGATGAATAAAACATATTTTATCAACGATTGAAAATTTGAACAAGATATATATAAAAACAAATATATATAGAGAGAGTGTGAACTAATAGTAGGAATTGAAAAAAAGAGTAAAATATATGCTTTATACAGGAAATCAAATCCAACATTTTCTTCTAACTTCTAGAGTTTTATTTAACTTCAAAAAGTATCAATTTTATCTTTAAAGTTAGTATTTCATTAAAGTCAGAAAATTGATTTTGAGCAAAACATTTCGGAATTTTCAAAAATAGAAACTAAAAATGCCGTATTTCTGTATAGTTATTGGAATGATCAAATTTGGTCAAGTAAGTTATGTTTCCTTTCAAAAAATATTCTTAAATTATATTTCCATTTAAAAATTCACAATTAATTTTCTTTAAATGAAAGCAAGTGATTGAAAAATTTAACCTAGTGGTTTTATTTTACATTTTTGGCGTCGTGTGGAAGTTTGGAGAGTAGGCCAGCTCGGGTGTCATTCATGTTTCTCAACCGTGGTTCAAAGCTACGAGGTTCATCGCCAATAGACTTTGTGTTGCTTCATAGTGCGAAGTAAATCAAATAAAATTTATTTTACGCTTATGAAAGTCCTTAAATATATTATTATAATGAATATACTGTATATATATATATATATAATATATATATATATATATTGTTATAAAACATTAATTTTTAAAAGCAAATTTTGACATAAAATTTATTGAAATGTTATTCTTACAAATGTAGAACACATAAATATTATATATAGTTGGAAAATATATTTTTTCCTAGAATACAAACATTAGTGATACGAAAATGTTAAAAAATATCTAGGAAGTAAATATGATCTACTCAAATTTCTTTTATTCCTTATTAGGAAGTATTTTGTTGACCGATGAAATTTTATACAGAATTGTTTGAAATGAGTTCAGCAAAATCAACTTAAAACTTGATATAATTTACACAAAATCTTACAATTTGGTTAATGAAATAAAACATTATGTCCAAACACATTTTTAAGGTATCCGACTACTTGTGACAACTTTTTTTTTCAGAAACAGAGATATGGGGATTTTTTGTTGTAATTGTTTTTAGATTTGTTTAGTACATTTTAAGAAAATATGCTAAGCAGAAGAAGTGCCCATTCTCTACCAAAAATTTACGAACAAATTTTCCATTTTTCAATTCTGATATGTTGCTATGCTTTTCATTTTTTTAAATGAACTTCAGGATAAGAGATATTTTAATTTTTACTAAAACTAGAGCACTTTACCTTAGTTACTATATGAAATTGCTTAAAAACAGTGATTATATTAACATAAGGGACTGTAAATTTTGTAATAAAACAGTGACTGATAAATTTGAAGGTTAAAACACTTCTACTATTATACAGAACATACACAAGAAATTTCAGTTAATTATTTTCTAAACTTTTTCAACAATCGCTGTACCCGTTTGAGCATTTTCAACAAAAAAAAACACTTCGAGTAAAACGCGTTTTAAAATATAACATCTTTCTTAAAGTAACGGCATCTGCTTTTACTAAAACACTTGTAGTTTTTGTTCTAGAGAACGGTTAATAATAAACTTGGTATTTTTAAAAAGCTAATAAGATGGCCTATAAAATCAAATCATAAAAAGAATTGTCAATTTTTGGCAAAATTCACAATTTTTGGGTAGTCGGATACCTTAAAAGACCTTTAACCCATAGATGTATTTTTGCGATTATACAAATGGAACACAATTTTAAGATATTATTCGCTTTGACTTTCGATATTTATTCTATATTTACATTTTTTGTACAATGACTTCATCTATTTTTTTCATATATTTATCGTTATTCACAAAATAGATTAAGATATTTCCAAAATTTTCTTACCAGATAATGTTTTGCAATTCCACTTATTTATACTATATTTAAATTGTATGTTTTATAGTACAGAATCTGGAATTCAAGGGGTTTTCATATTTGATTTCATTTGTATTCTCTAAATTGTCTACATATGAACTTGAATCCAAATTTTAAGGATTGCAAAAACATTATACAAATTAATGGAAATTCGATTTTTTTAATTTTTTTTATATTTTCGGTATAATATCTTTCAATTTTGAATGTGAATAATTATTTTTATACTAATCTGAATAAAGAAAAAAGTTAAATAATATTTATTGTTATTAAAAATGAATTGAGGACTTAGCTGCATATGTGATAATTAAACATAAAATTTTGTTAAATAACACAAAATTTGTCCAAACATCTCCAAAATTTATTCCAAAATGAAGAAATGTGTTTTTAATCATTAAAGACGATTTCGTTTGTAGAACTCGTTTCCTTTTACGAAAAAAAAAATATTAGTTCAGACGATGTTAATGAAATACTAAGAATGAGGTTTTGTAAAATATTTCCTTATTTGGATGTCTGTGTTGCTCAATTCCAAACAGACATTGTAAAAATGTCTTCCATCATTTTATTAAAATTCCAAACTCCTTAACATATAGAAAAACTACCAAAACAACAATTTAAAATCAGACGATAACGTTACATACAGCATTCTATTGAATAAAAATAAGTCGGGACAAAAATTGCGTGTCGTTGACACGGTCTCAAATGAAATCATTAATTATCTCTCTTTCAACTATTTGAATTTCTTCATCGGATTGGTAAAATGCGTTTAAAATTCCCTTTCGTAGAAATATTTAAAAATCTGTGGCATGAGTTGCCACATGAGAAAACATTTGTATGCTAAAAAGAAAAAATAAATATCAAAGCAAAAAGTTATGTCGAATTTTATAATGTTACTAGCTGGTATACACCCGTTCTTCACACGAGTGAATTGAAAAATAAAACAATAGAGATAGAAGGAAAAAGAAATTTTTATGTGTTAAATTTAAGTAAATTACACTTTAAGCAAAAAAAGGCTTTTTTAGCATATTTCTCTGCTCAACAAAATATAACATATGCCACATTTGAAATCTGTAGGTCTAATAGTGTGAAAAAAAAGGATTCTTTTTTTTTATTGTCTATAACGCACCCATGTGGATTGACTTCTGAAAACCGTCTTATATGATCTCAGCTCAGCAAAAGTTATACGTTTTCTAAGTTTCAAGTTTATAGGTTTAACATTCATAAAAGGGAATTTTTTATGTAAATCGTCCTCGCAACCCCTCTTGGATGGCCATTTTCACGAAACCATTTCTTAGCTGGCATGTTTCTTTATTGAAGAGAAACATGCCAAAAGAATTTCAAGTCTAGGTTTAATAGTTTGAAAACGGGATTATCTATTATCTATAACACCCTTTTAACCCCTCGCAACCCCCCTGAGGGTCAACTTTCGTAAAAGCCTCTTTTGTACCGGTTCTTTACTCCATGAAGAAAATATCCCTAATAAATTTCAAGTCTGTAGATCTAATAGTTCAAAAACGGTAATATTTATCTATAACGCCTCTTTAACACCTCGCAATCACGTTTGGGAGCTGATTTTCAAAAAACCTACTACTCTCTACTCCATGAAAGGAAACATGCCTGCTAAATTTCAAGTCTGTAGTTCTAATAGTTCAAAATCAGGAATATTTATCTTTAACGCCCCTTAATCCCCCGAGTCGATCACTTTGGAGTCGATTTTCGCAAAATCCGTTCTTATATAGGATCTCTACTCCATGAAAGGAACATGCGTGCCAAATTTCAAGTCTGTCCATTTAATAGTTCCGGTGATAAAGTGAAGAGTGAGTCGCT
This sequence comes from Trichonephila clavata, assembly GCA_019973975.1. Lineage (NCBI taxonomy): Eukaryota > Metazoa > Arthropoda > Arachnida > Araneae > Nephilidae > Trichonephila > Trichonephila clavata. The sequence continues at coordinate 37,942 of BMAO01036755.1, read as the reverse complement.
TTTCTCCTTTATATACGAGTATACAGATTTTACATTTTATTTGCAAAAATAATAAACGTTTAAAATTTAAAAATTCTTTCATTTTTTTTAATTTGAAATATACTGTTGAAATACAATTTCTCTAAAATTAATTATGAACACAAACAAGGTTTTTATAAATTCTTGTATAATAAATAAAAATATTCTCAGTTAATAAAATATTTACAGAACTAAAAAATGAGCTCTATTTCAAAAAATAGCTTTAATTTCATTCCAATGTAGTATCATTGTCGTACAGATTATCACACGTACGCTATAACAGAAATATTTACAACATTGATTTAAACTTAATACTGCCTTTTAATGTTAATAGTATGAAAGTAAATTAAAATATAGTACGAAAACCAATATTATAAATCATAATTTTTTTTATAAAATGTTAACATCATCACAATGTAAATTTAATATAATAATAAATATTTATAATAACGATATAAGTTATATAAATATATATAACATTATAATTTGAAAATACGATATAGTTTAGTGTTATATAAATTATTTACAAAAAAAAATTATTAATTTAAATTTTCTCCTTATTGATTACAAACACTATATATTTTTAAAATATTTCAGCTGCAAATATTGCTTTATAAACTTTTTGTTGGACGTTTATAACTTAAAAATAACTGCGAATATTGCAAGTAAACTTTAAAAACATTTTTTTTCACTCTCCAATGTTGTATCGTTTTCACGATTATTCTAAGTATAACTAGCTTTAGGCAAGCAAAAAATATCTACTGAAAGTTTTCTTGCAGTAATACATCCGAAAACATGTACTATGAATATAAATAATATAGTCTAATGTACTTTCTTTACTCAATAAAAACTTTACAATTTCTGCACTATGTTTAAAATGCAGGAAACTTCCAAATTTTTAGTATAAGAAAATTTTTACAAGTTCGCTTTTCCCCCCGATAACTTTTTCCCTAAAGAAACTATTAGTTATATAACTTCAATATTTAGTTTTGAACACAGAAATGAAAAAATACCTCCCTTAAATAATAAAATTTGCTTTTTATAAAACTCGTTAAATTCAACAAAAAAGCTATAAATTTATATAATTTTAACTGAGACTCCTCAAATAATATATAAATGGAATTATTTTTTTAAGTTTCGTATTCATTCCTTTTATTTTAAACAATAAAAAAAATAAAGAAACTTCTCCATTCAAAGTAATCTCTCCCTCAATTGTTTTTTTTTAATTAATAATATCACAAGTGTTTATCTTCTTTTTTTCATTTGATATGGAAAATAGAGCAACCTTTGCAAGCGAAATTTACATACGTTTATACCAAGCAATGATGAAAGAAGTAATAAAAGAAAGGGAGCATAGAGTAAACCATAACATTGTCGCAACTAAGTCACTTCTACGTATGAAGAAAAAAAAAACTTTATTCTTAGTCAATTGACTAATTAAGCAGATAGTAAAACTGTAGTTAACATTTCAAAAATTTCAGATAAAAGTAAGAAATAGGAAAAATTGCAATGTAATCCACAACAACATTTTGTGTAACATGTTTTGTACTCATTTTCGGATTTAAATTTCTTCAAAGGAATCTTTTTGGTTGCAACAACATTTGTGAAATACGAACATGTGATGTCACATATAAAAAAGCGAAATTTATGCCTGGTTTCAATTTTTTTTCCCTCCTTTGTTTCAAATTCATCATTCCATCCTTTGATTTAGCCAAATAGAAAACTTTCAACTACCGATATAAGTGTTCATCTTTCTTCACTAGCACTGCAGCCAATTTCTGGCAAAGGCTTCCTCAGTTAGTTTAAAGTATCCAACTAGTTGCGACAACTTTTTTTTTTTAAATGAACATATGGGGATTTTTTTGCTGTTTTTAGATTTTTTAAGCACATTTTAAGAAACTTACGCTAAAATTAAGAAGATGAAAAGAAATTATTATTACTAAAATGGGAAAAAATGGGTAACTATTTACAAAAAATAACACAAATGGGGTCCATTCTGTTCTGTTTTATGAACAAATTTTTAAATTTGCAATTCTGATGTGTTGCTATGTTATTCATTTTTAAATGACCTTCAGTTTTAGGTATATTTTAATTTTTACAAAAACTAGATCCTTTATCTTAGTTATTATATGAAATTGCTTAAAAAAAACAGTGATTATATTCACATAAGGGACTGTAAATTTTGTAATAAAATAGTGATTGATAAATATGAAGGTTAAAACACTTCTACTATTATACAGAACATGCACAAAAAATTTGAGTTAATTATTTTTAAAACGTTTTTAGCAATCGCTGTCCCCGTTTGAACACATTTCGAGTAAAACGCGTTTTAAAGTAACATCGTGCTTAAAGTAATGGTATCTGCTTTTACTGAAAAAATAAAAGTTTTTGTTCTAGTGAACGGAAAACAATAAACTTTTGTATTTTTATAAAGCTAATAAGATGATCTATAAAATAAAATCATTAAAAAATTTTTAATTTTTGGCAAAATTCCAATTTTAGGGTAGTCGGATACATTAAACCATCTTGATCTGTTTAATTTAAAAAATGAATTTCGGTACTTGCTTTGTACATAATTAATTTTTATTAATACTAATGTAAAGAGAAAATGTATTGAAAATAAAAGAATAAATTTTTTAAAGTATTTAGATAGAAATAAATTTTAACTCTGATTTGGCCCCACACCATTATTTAATAAAAATTCCTAAACTGTAAATTTTAACCTAAATAAAACATTTTTTTTTAAGGAACAGCATTTAGAGAAAAATGTATTTTTAAATTTTTCATATGCTGGAGATTTTAATAGTTTTCAATGGTTTTTGTGATTTTTAGATCCTTTGTATCCTTTATTTGTATATAAATTACATTCCACACGAATCCAATGTTTCCTTAGTGTATTATAACTGAATGCATTATATTCTCAAAAACCGAGAGTATAGTTTGTGCATCATTGTAGTTCTCCAAAAATATATTTGTGGGTATGTTAACTTCTTCTCATAGATCTTAATTATAATTAAATAAAATGTATACTCACATTAGGTCTTCAAAAAAAAAATATTTCTAAATCTATTTAATTTAAAAAATTCAGGTTTAAGAAATTCCGGAAACTAGAGTCGCAAATATAAAGAATTTAGATAAGGAATTATTTGTTTTACAATAAAAGCTATGTAATTTAATTTAATATACTTATACAATTACAGTTCTTTTTCAATTATAGAATAAAAACTTTCACTTGTTTCCTTAAATAAAACTAATGTGTACAGAACATATTTATCGCTCTGTTTAATACTGAATAATTCTGGATCATTAACAAATATATAATGATAGTTGTCAATTGTTATCGTCGCTTATTGGTTGGGAAAAATTACTTTGAAAGATTCAGTGAAAAGTTTTTCCACTGACTCATAACAAATTCCATTTTTATCTCATTTTTAACCTGTCGAAAATGTATCAAAATAAGAATTTAACTGGATTTCATAATTAACGAATTATTATAATGATCTTAAAAATTACTAATTTTCTAAATTCTTGCTTGACTAAATAATGAGACCTCTTAGTTAATGCAATGGAAAAATATAAAATTATCATTTCCTGTTTTCCTCCTTCTTTGAGCCACCTTTCTTTCATTTCAATCTTATGGCTGTTATCTTAAGTGCAATGAAGTCACCAAGTGTTATCATTTCACTTAGCTAGAATTTCTCTTTAATTTTAAATTAAAATTGAGCACTTAAGTAAAGTACTCGTAAATTAACTAGAAATATATAGTGTAATGAATAAGTTATTTATATAAACTCGTTATATTTCATTTTTGTTTTTATTTAAATCTGTTAGGATACATTAAATGATGCTTTCACACCAGAAAAGGGGGGAAATAAAAAAGAGAGAAAACAGTTAGAGAATTCTTCTTAGTGACAATTCATGAGAGACGTCAAACGAGGTATATGTAGCGAAATAAAATTGAAACCTTCAAGGGAAAGGGCAGCTAATCTTTGGCCCTTGCACAACGTAGTTTTTATTTTGTTTACTCAACCTGCGACCCGGTCATGACCCATTGCTCTGAAAAATTCTTTTATTTAAGACAATGTATTAAAAATTTGGTGGGAAATTCTTTGAGAAGAAATCAATATTGCTTGTTTGCTATCGATTTCGTACTGCTGCGAATTGATATTCTTTTTCTATTTGTAACGGTTACGGTTAGTGATAGCAGACAACAGTGGAGTAGCGACAATTTTATGGATGGAACTAACTTTGAACAACTCTTTATACCTTGCTAGCGAGAAATATTCCAACGTTTTGGAGGTTGACTGTTTTGTAGCGAAAAACAAACGGGGATCAGAACTTGTTTGATTTGTCACGAAAGTGCTGTATTTAAAAAATACCAATAAACAGGAATCATTCAATGACACTTTTCTTTTTTCAAGAGGTGATAAATAAGCTTTATTGAATATCCTTTGCAACAGCAACAGGGTGTTTTGTCAGTGATAATGAAACAGTAGTAACAAAGAGATCCTAAGATTTTTGTTATAATTTTGATAATCATATGAAACCGTTTATGTAAAAATTGTGAAGGAGTGTTTCTTAAACTCTTTTAATTTAGTGTTAGTAACAAAAATAAAAAATATATAAAAATAATAATTAAAAAAATCAAAACAGGAGCTGTAATATTTTGATCAATTTTCCATATTTTAAATTTCTAATAATGTCATCTTGGTTTTAAAGCATTTCTCCCCACGCCCCTTCCATTTAACCTCACGGTGAGCCCCGTATGAAATAGTTAACATATATATGCGGTCCGCATGAAATGGCTGACATATGTATGCGGCCCAGTAGAAAAAAAGGTTGAGTACCCCTGGCTTAAGCGAAACATATTAAAAACCTAAAACTATGTCCTTTGTTCTATGAACTACAATGCCGGTTCTTCAAATTATCCCTAAGATGAAAAATTATGATATCGATAATCAAAGACTTTTCTTCAGCTTTATACAAGAACAGTCGAGTAACATACCCTAAAAATTAGATATGAAAAACTCTCGCACAATAAGGATCTTATCCTAACTTTTCAGTATAAAATATTGTTGAATAAGATAAAATTTTAAAAACAGAATATTGTATAAAACTAGTTTAGGAATATATTCTTATTTTTCTAATAGCAAAGAAACATATATCCAAAACACAAATTTAATCACAAAACAGTCTCAACGTATCATATTTTGACGCATTTACATTTTAATTAAATTTTCTTTTGTGATTTATGTATAAATTTTATTTGTAAATAGCCGAAAGACTCATTTTAACAAAATTAATTAAATCTTGTTGTTATCAACAAAGTCCTTTAAAAGATTTTTTTAAAAAACAAACTTAATTATTTTAAATGCACAAAGCATTATTTTTATTAGAACTATGTTTGAAAGCCATGATTCAAAACATAATTAAACCTTCATCACTTTTTAAGCTCGTACAGAATTATAATGCAACAAATTTATTTACTAACACATCAGAAAAAAAATTTTAAAAAGTTAGTGATACAAAATAGAAGTAATAAAGATGTTAAAATATAATAATTAGTTCAAAGATCAAGACTATTCAAATAAGCAAGTAACTTAGTCTAGACTCTTCTTACACGTCTGTGTTTGTGTATCATAAATATAAATCAAGTAAATTGATTATTTTCTTATGATGAAACCCTCAAATACGTGCAATTTATATCTATTTCAAAGTCTAGGAAACTGAATAAATGATTTGCTTTATCACTGTTTTTCAAATATATATTTCATAAACAAATAAAAAAGGACAACCATGTGGCACTGATTTATATGATTCTTACGAAATAGAACTAGAATAAAATATTTCAAGCAAACACAATAGATTGTTGACATTATAAATAAAAGCTCTTAATTTCGATATAAATAAATCAACACTACAACATATAAGTTTAAAATAATTGAATTATAATTTTAAATTTAATATAATTTAAATTCTTAAGAAATCCGCTTACTAGAATAAATCAGTAAATAACTTTCAACATGTCAAAATTAACAAAAGGAACTTTAAATTGTGGAGTGAATATGTGAAATAATTTTAATTCAAAAGTAAAGATTTAGAGAAAGGGTAGGGGGTACGCATGCATATGTGTATGCGCGTTAAATGTATTAAATACGTTTCAAAACTTTTAAAATATTTTTTTCAAGTCAAGAAGCCACTTTAAGCCACGCCTCCGGATCCACTCACAACAGCCAATAGCATTCATGCCTCTCAGCAGACTGAGAAATTCCACCAAACGTTGTCTCCAACATCAAAGACTGTCACGATATGGGATTGAGGACTGTTTTACAGTCCCGTTGTCTACATATTAAACGACATAAAAGCCATAAAATATTTTTCCACGACCTTTCTGATACGTCGGTAAGCATTTCATGCAAGCACTGAATATACCTTGACGTATGTTCAAACACGTGGTACAGAAATCTTTTCATTTTAGTAACACACAGTTCGGTAAAACAAGTGTAATTTGTTAAGTCGCATTATGTTCATCAAATTCTGTTATGCATTCGTAATTGATATGAGAATATTACAATGGACTAATTCAATTTCTGGAATTCCTAGTCGAATGACGTAGATTCTACCCTCGATCATGTAAATAAATAGCACTATATATATAAGTGATATGTACAAAAACACACACACACACAAAATTTGTAAGAATGAATGTTTGTAAAAAAAAAACTTATAAGGGCTTATGTACCAGCCTGTCTACAATAATAGTATGCCTCGTTTTATAAATCAATTTTTCAAAAGTTTTGTAATTTTTATTTTTCTATGAAATAACTAATTCTTAAATAATTATTAAACTAACCATTATTATAAGAACCTTCCTCACATGCATGCAAAAAAAAGTTAATATTCATCTTCGTAATATTAATCTTTTCGTATGAGAAAACCATTAATTTTTTTAATTACGTCATTAATCCTTCTTAGTAGAATCTCCATACTGAAGAAAATAAGTGGTCAATTACTTTCAAATTTATATCTTTTAAAGATGTATGAGATTTTGTTTAAATTTTCAAGTTATACATTTAATGATAAATTTCGCCAATTTTTTAAAAATAATCTTTTATTTCATGTCAATTGATCATGAGTGGGCCGTTTGTAAAGTACATTTTCTTTGGAAGAAAATTAGAAACCATTTATTTATTTTATCTATTACTTTCTGTTCGAATATTTTTAATTGGAATACGTAGCGAAAGTTTTCAAGGATAATCAACATCTTTACTTGAACATGTAAAGGATTTTCTCGCCTTTCAGCATACTTTTTTTCTCCTTAAAGAACTTTAAGCTTCCTTTACAAATTTTCGCTTAGAATTCCAGGCCTGATGAATAGAGTCTTGATTCTTTGTTAAGTATTTCTAAAGTTTTTTCGCTTAAAACTAGTTTAGTCAACAGAATTTTTAAGCCTAATCACACGAGAAAGTACTTAAAAATAAGAAAGGATTTTTACTTTAATGAGTTTTTTTTTTATAATACTTATTTTTTATTTAGAATTTTTCAATACCTATCCTAAAAAATTTAATATCATTCTGTATCATAATATTGTTAAAATAAACTAATTAATACATTATATTCTATTAGTAAAAAAACTGTAAAAAATGTTACAAATAGGACTTTATAATTCATTGGTATCATAAAAACGAAGAATTTTCTTTATTTAATTAGATTAGACATTTTTCTAATGTTTTTTAAAAAAATATTATGTTTATTATATTAGGAAAATAATTCGCATTGATATTTAAATCAAACTTTTATTAAGAGATACCTCGAGTATCTTTTGGCTCTGGTACTCTCGGCAAAATTAAATCACGGTAATATTTGCCATCCAACGAGAACTTAAATTAAAATTAATTCAAGCGTCAAAGTTTGGTTGCGAGAGACGCCACTAGATCGTGCCACCATGAAATAGCTTTCACATTTGGGGAGTTGCCATGTCTGTAAAGACTTAGTTGCCAATATGCAGCTCATTAGAGGAAAAAATTGATTTTTTAATTCCAAAAAACTGTATTTAATGGTCTGTTTATTATTTTCACTAAACATTTACATTATTTTCCCTCTCTCGTTTCCCCCATCCCATCCCATTCCTTTTTTTTTTTTTTTTTTGGCTCAGAAATAAGTCGCACTCTAATGCAAGTCGAGGGCTTTATGGACTTAGTAATTTTGAACATCCGTCTAGGGGCAATAACGGCACCTGATCTGGCACCTTATCTCTAAGCTACCACACTGCACCAATGAGAGGACTCAACATATTTGGTATGCTACACGATTGTTTTCAGTGATAATATTGCTCGAACTCATCCTACGCCGTCCGCGAGTACATGACCATATCCACTAGGTTGTTGCAGTCCTCATTCAAAAATAAGAGTTCAATCAATAAAAACTAAAATTCTTTATTTACATGCAATTAATTAAAAATTTCAAGAAAAATATTCAAATATTAAAAAATTTTATGAAAAAAATATATTAAAATATTAAAAATTTCAGTGAACTCATTCGTATGCTGTACATCTTACGGAAACTCTTCTCATCTCATATTTAACTTATCTTCTTTGCATACTTTAGTTTGTTACTAAATTTACGCCATTTTAGGAAACTTGACTCATTTTCATACAAATAAATATTGAAACCAGTGGGGAAAAAAAGATTTTTAGAATGTGTGTGTGTGTGTGTGTGTGTGTGTGTGTGTGTGTGTGTGTGTGTGTGTGTGTGTGTGTGTGTGTGTGTGTGTGTGTGTGTGTGTGTGTGTGTGTGTGTGTGTGTGTGTGTGTGTGTGTGATTTATGATAAATCGGCAGTTAATTTCTGTGTCGATTCAACATATCTTAAAAGAAAGCATAATGAAAATAATTTAAACTAAAAAAAAAATTATCAACCGAATTTAGAGAAATCATTCATTTATATTTTGAAATAGAAAAATTCTTGGCTTTTCAAACATTAGCTATTACATCATTCATATTAATCACAAATTTCGCCTATCACAATATAACTAATCATAAAATATTCACAATAAAAGTCATTACAATATCTTATGCGAGCTTACACACTAAAAATACTAATAAACTCCAAAACACTTTAAGTACATTGACATGAACAAAAACTTAAGCGCAAGAGATATAAACCGCACTGGAAACTCTCATATTACAAAACATGCTATTTTTAGAAATTCAGCTTATATTTTCTAATCACTTACTGGAATCCTGAATAAGGGAACCCCTGGAGGCAACTTGATGAGACGTAAACAACAACGCTGCGATTAAAAACATAAAATTACAGCTCCGCGAATTAATTACCATTTTTAAAGCTTTAAATTATGGGTTTAAACAAGCTAGATACTGAAGAGCCCTGCCAGTATGGGCTCTTAGTGCTTCTTTTTGGTTAAGAGTGAGCAGAGAGACAAAATTTCTGAAGATGTTTGTGGGTCAATGTAGAGCCGCCCCCATACAAAATCACTGACAAGTTGTCATCCGCTCTTTCAGGCCTCGTTAAAAGTGTTGACGAAGAGGTTGTTTATAAGAAGTGGGAAGAGAGACGGTTCTCAAGAGTCCTTTTTCCTAAGAGTGATATTTTTATGAGGTTTCTCCCAGTATTGTAAGATTTTTCTCCCCCACTCTTTGTTTTTTTTAACTGGCGTTTCTTTTATGACTAGTTATTTTTTTTTAATATTCTGTTCCCTCCATCTGCTTATCTGTCATCTGTGAGTTTTCACTCTCGGTAGCGGAAACTGGTGGTAATCAGATGACGTGATGTGGAGGATATTTGATTACTGAGAACAAAAAGAAGAAAAGTGTGCGTTAGGGAGCTGAATTAATTTTCTGAATTTTTTCAGTTCCTACTATTAGCTCACTCTCTCCTATTATCATTTAAAATCTATTGTCTGGTTATCTTACAATTTCAATTCTTTTCAGTTTGATCATGTTTATTCATCTCTCTCTTCTAGAGAAATTTTGATTATATATATCTTGTTCAGATTTTCAATCGATAATAAATTACTTTCTATTTTCATCCAATCAAGTTCAATTAAATTTTTTAAAATTTGTAGTGGATGACACTTGATTTAAATACAGTTTTTTCAAATGTTAATTCATTAATTACCGGTTAAGAAATTAAATTAATTACCACTTTTCGACGCCAACTTAGATTCGTCTCCATTGTCCTATCAATGTAACTGTTAAAACAATGACAAAAGTTGATGTCGAAAACCGGATTTTCAGCCAAATTAGCCAAACCGGGTGTGCATTGTTACAACAATGCAGACAAATCATGCTCTTTTTTCAATTCTCTACTATAAGGTACTATATATATATATATCTTGTTCAAATTTTCAATCGTTGATAAAATACTTTCTATTCATCCATTCAAAGTAGGAATTGACGTAAAAATATTTTTATTATTACTTGTTTATTTTTATATATATATTGGAAAAATTCCATTGCATATTCATGTAGAAAATTTCATACTAGTATTTCTGTAATATACTTGCATTTCATTACATCAGCCATAAAGGAAAATAGAATATACACATATGTGTGAATGTGCATATGCTTGTGAATATTAATACCAGATTTGAAATTCAAAAGTCATCAAGTCATACTTAATCTATTGTCATAATAAATGGTGACATTTTTTTTTAAATATTACAAAAACAATTTGCAGTAATACATTTTATCAATATATATTTTCATTTACTCATTATCAAAATAAAATTACTTAAGAGTCAACTACATGTAAAATTTCTTCAAACTACTAGAGAGAGAGAACCTACTTTTGATGTAGCTTAAATTCAAGTCTGATCAGATACAATGTGTACTCAAATTATTATTCTAATGCGATTGTAATGTACTTAGAATTCTCAAAATGATTGGATTTACTGTCGTTTAAGAGGATAGAATTCAAGGAAAATTTAATGTGACATGAATTGAGTGAAATACTGTTTTTTTTTAATGTGTTTAATTAAGGTTCTTAGTATCGTCTTGTCAGTAAATAAATCAAAACCATCGTAAGGATTTTTTTTTGCATATAATTCTAAGCAGCTTTAGTAAATTTTTTTAAAAACTTCTTTAAAAAATTGTTCATACAAAATAAAAAAAATAAAAAAATGCACATTTTTTTAAAATTGTAATTAAATTAATTAACAATACATTACCAAAAAAAGAAAAGAAAATTAAAATTAATTAAAAAATTTTACTTGCTTTAATTTTAGCAATTTTTTTAAATTATTTTACATTCATTTATACAATCGCATAAATTACATTTTATGGAAAGCAGTATTAGGTTAAATACTGGCTCAGCAAAAATTGTGGCTTTAAAGTTTTTTTAATCAATATTATTTCAAGGTTCGAAAAGCCACATTCTAAATAGGCGTACGCTTACCAGCGCTCCATTCTCCGACATCAGGGAGGGAAGCCTACTTAATACGGCTAGATTAAAAATTATATAATAATATTACCAATCAAATTAATAAGTGAATACAGCTTCCCTACGCATTAAATATCTGTGGCTACCAGTCATATAGTGAGCAGTATATATATATATATATATATATATATATATATATATTTCATTGCAATAATTATTTCTATTTGAATTTATCCTTTTTCTTTCCTTAGCATAAAAAAAAGTTTCTCGATTTGCCTTATGTACCGCACCATATTTAATGTCAGTTTTATATATTCAAATGAAAAAATAGCGTATTTGTGGAATACTTTATAAATCTTAAAGGTGGATATAATAAGCAGATATATTCGTTACTTCAATTCAAAATTATAAAAAATATTGCTTTCCTTTATATGAAAATGTCTATCAAGCTTGGGGATCTCACTCGTTGCATCAAAAGAAGACAGATTTAAGAGAACGAGTAAACACAATTTGAATTCTCTAACTTGAATGTTATATAATTGGAAGTATGTCAGTTTTTATTTGAAAAACAGGATCATACATAAACACCACAATACATAAAAAACATTCTTTAAAGAAAAGTTGAATTCATGTCAATGAGTCAACAGCAGGAAAAGTAAGAGTGACACAAAAGAAAATTGATGCACACATAGAATTAAATTAAAAAAAGAAAAAAGTTCAACAAAAGAAATTTTAAAAAATAACAACGAAAAATTACAAAAATAAGGGCTAAATATAAAAAGTACAGTTACAATAGCAAATAAAATGAAATAATTAAATAGTAAGTAAGAATAAATAAGAGTTAGTGTCAAAATAAATAACTGAAAATAAAAATAGTTAATAATGAAAATAACCATATGTATATACATTCTGGTAGAGAGTGTTCACTACCACAATGGCACACGTCCACAATTTCGTTTATATAATGTTTTAATCTTTCTTTTAATACTAAAGTACTTAATTGACAGTTTCGAAATCTCAACGTTTTTCTCCTAGGAAAGTATTAGTCTGAATTTAAGCCGTGTAAAATGTGTGTATTTCATGTGAAATAGTCATTTTCTAAGATAAGTACATGTAACAGGAGGCGTGTTAAATGTGAGGAGTATAAAAAATTCTGCGTTATTGACAATAAATTCTTGCTGTCGAGTCACATATGGATACCACATGGAAGTGCTCAGTTTTTTATTCTAAAAGATTATAAGCTCTCCTTAAATTTTTTTACGTTTATTATTTGTATTGCACGAATTCAGTCTCTTTTTGTACGTGGTACATTGCGAAGAGATATTTTTAGAAAAGCTATCATATGTACTATTAAATCAAAAAATTTAAGAAATCGAAAATTTTAAAATAAAAATTATTAAACTATTATTAAGTATTATAATTAAAACTAATTATTTATTAGATTATTAATGTAATTAATTTTATTAATATATAATTAGTTTATAATGTATAATTATTATATAATTATATATTAAACTTTTATATTTAAGGTATCCGAACACGTTCAGACTACTTTTTAACAAAAATAGCATACTAAAACATTATAAATACTCTTTTAGGACTCAATACCAATAAATATTACTATTTAACTATCAATATTTAAAATAAATTACCTGAATTTTACAAAAATCGCAATTATATGTGAAATTTTAGCAATATTTTTGAAAGACTTCAAAGCAGTTAGAGAAAAAAGTAATGAATATATATTAGTAAAAGTATTACTAAAACAAATTAGATGCATTTATCTAGAAAATGTACTAAAATTTTAGTTTTTTATTAAAATTTGAAAATTTTAGAGCTGATTGAGTAAACATTATAAGAAATGTTACACTTTTTATGAGACCATTATTTAAATAAGAAGCCATAACTCAAAAAGTATTCATACAATAAGAAATATTTTAGTACATTCTCTAGAAAATAACATAAATATCAGGTTCAAAAAGTTTTATAGAAATGCATTCGTAATATTTTGAGTTATCAAACTCGCCATGACAGATTTTGAGCAATTTAAATGTCCACTTCTGGTAGATCAAAACCCCACTTCCGGTTTTTCTAACTTAATAAAATTGATTGTAATGTGGCCTCTAGGTAGAGTAGAAACAAAACAAAGTATGTTTCGTAAAGTCAAAAGATAGCTCTATTCAATAAAATAAAAAACAAAAATATCTGTCTTGACTGAATTTGGTCATTTTCAACGTGTTCGGATACCTTAAATATATTTATCTAAGAAGTACATTGTTAAAGTTCCAAAATACAGTATTTACATGTCATTATAATAATTAATCAGTTCATCAAAAATATCTTGATAAATAAACACACACAAAATTGATGTTCAAAATTAAGAGAATTTTTACTTTGGGTTCATCGTCTGCAGAAGTACTAGATATATTTTAATTATACTGGGGTATGAACATATGTTGATATAACAAAAAAAATCCGTATATACATGATCATGTGTATGTCTCACCTGCGGAAGAAACACTAAAAGAAAAGATACAAGATGAAACAAAACAAAAAATGTGTTTATGAGGTGTATGGTAACCTCTTATAGTTATATGCTCCATTCACAATATAATGCATATCCAACTTTATATTGTTTGTGAATCCATGGAACAATCAGCCTCGTTCTTCGAGAAACATTCTTTTCAGGTTTGAATAGTTTTAGGAGGGAAAGTTGCAATTGTTCTACACAAAACACTCCAAATATACTATATGAGGTTAAGGTCTGGAGATCCTTCAAGCCAATCTATCTGATGAATATCCTCACAATCAAACATTCATCTGTCAAATGAATTATATAAGGTGAATGGTATCATTTATAAAAATGAAAACAAGGACAACTTTTCACCTTAGTTACCCTGAAAAGACAAATTTAGGACTCTAAGGCTTCTTTCACTGTACCTGATAGCAATTAAATAGCTGCAGTAATACATATGGAAGTCCGTGTGCTTGTTCAATATAACGCCTCCCCAGATCATCACAACTTTGCCGCTGTAATGATCTCTTTCTAGGATACTGGAGGACATGTGGCAGAAGTTAATAGGAACAGCAAACTGTATTAAATAAAATAACTTGTTTCTTGTATAGGACGAAGATTCTATACATACCCCTAGCATGTATAGAATCTTCATACATTTCTAGGACAGGTTTCTGGGATTAACCAAGAGATTGATCATTGATTGAATGCACGAGTACATCCTTGGTTCCCTCTAGATGAAAGCACTTCGAAAAAATAGATCAGACAAAGTCTGGATTGAAAAAGTGAATAGAACGCTTTTCTTATCAGTGAATAGAATGATTTTCTTATCAGTGAATAGAATGATTTTCTTATCAGTGAATAGAGAACTTTTCTACCGCTCCTCACTTCAATATCGATGTTCTGTGTGTCAAGCTAAGCAAGCTTGACACACATCAGCAGATCTGTTAGCAGGACGCTAACAGCAGATCTTGCTAACAGATTTCTCTCATGTAGCTTTCTGGATGTTTTAACATGTTGGATTTAGTTTTCTATAGATGAATGAAGCTCACAAGACTTCTGAGAAACTGTTGCCCTCCAACTACGCCTCTTTTTCACGTACTAATATTGACAGAGAAAGAGAACTCCATTGGTCCTCGTTGCTTGTGACCTTCTAACTGTTGCACTTTGTTTACGGAACCTGTTTCATTAAATTATTTCCATAATTTGTGCTGTTGCTTCTTATGCCACTTGATTTCGACTGCTTCAGATCATGGCCCACGAAATTCATCATGGCAAGGGGCTAGATGTACGCTTGCGGTTGGCCGTAGCTTGAGCACCATTACAGGTGAAAGTACAATTTAGCTCGGTTCCATCCCAATTTTGAGGGAGAACACCCTGGGAGAGGGTCAGGGGCTTTCACCTCTCCATAATTTGTACAAACGCTAATAGTCACATTAATATCTGTAGCAACTTGCTCCTGAGACTGGTCTGCTCAGGATCTTCTGACAATTTACCACTTCTTTCCATTATAGAAACTTCGAGAATTACTCTTTTTAACTGTTTCCTTTTGAATTTTACTAAATGTTGCAAAAATACATCATGAAAGTCACCTTGGTGTGAGAGCGAATGAAGTATGGAAATCAGCATATATGCTAACTAAGCATTTTCCACTAAATGCACATCCCGCAGTACATATACACTTTCATAACCGATGCTAAATATTTGCATCTCTATTTGAAAACATTAATTTTATTTTTATTCGGTATTCTATCATTTCCAGAAATTGATTAAATGTTCAAATCCTCTTAATTTTGAACAACAGTGTGTACACAATTTTAACTTAGTATCGTATTTATAGTTAAGAACATAGTTTAACTATCTGATAAATACATAAGTATATAATAAGATAATAAAAAAGCAAATAAAAATATATTGGACTATTATTTTATTTGATAAAATAAAATGCATTCCATCCTAATTCTAAATAGTTTTCAGAATCTGAATTGAAGATAGAGCTATTAAATAACATATAGTCCATTTGTTATTTAATAGCTCTATCTTTAATTCAGATTCTGAAAACTATTTAGAATTAGGATGGAATGCATTTTATTTTATCAAATAAAAATATATTATTTTATCTAACTTTATAAAATGTATTTAGTTAACAAAAAAAATTTAAATCTCTATATTTTAGGCCTATATTGTTAAAAAATATATAAAAATTACATTTGCAGGTTATTTGGAAAAAAAAATTCATTACGAAAAATAAAAAGGTTAGAAGCAAACCACAAGCATGTGATCCAAATAAAGTTCCAAATAATCAGGATATTAAAGATTCCTTCAAAGTATACTCAAAAAAATTTACTTACCGAAATTCAAGGGAAATAGCTTGTGTATATTTTAATTGAAAATCTCTCATATTTCGCCAGAAGGAAAAATTTTAATTTAAATGGAACTCTAGTTTCTAAGGCTTGTTTGATCACTAACCTTTTATATTAAAGAGAGTATTAACTTTCATAAGTCTAAAAAAAGAAACTTGCTCAAAACCAAAAGAAAAAAAAGAAAAGAAAAATGGTTTCTAAATAAAATCATTTCACAATTCTGGGGAGAAACTAAAAATAACGCACGCAGTTATTTTTCATTACATAGACGTTACTATTTTTTACTTTAAACTCAGGGTGAGATTTTAAACATGCAAAGAATTCTACTAATTAAATTACTTAGTAAATAAAAAAATTTTAATGTTTTTTTTATTCTGAATTTTTTACCGGGCTGCATATTAAATAAAATGTTAACTCATGAAGTTTTCTAAGAATGTTTACGCGAACGATTTATAAAATGGTAACAGTTTATAAAATAAGTAATAATGACAGAAATAATAAAAGATTTTTTAATCTTTTTTTTAAATGTTATTATGAAAATTTTTTACATTTTTAATTTAAAAGCTTTATGTATATTAATTTGCATCATATTTAAGATATTTTACATAATACAGTATAATATAACTACTTCAACAAAAATAAAATTGTACATATATTATGTATTTTTAAACATATTTATTAAAATAAGAAATAGGCAACGTAAAATATAAGTATTTCCTTTCATTATAGTCAAATAAAAAGATAAATAAAAATTTTAATGCGAACCTAGTGCCAGCACCACTGTACTATCATGTCGCAAAATTAGGGGCATACGTGGCATTAGGGGCATACAATTTGACATGGTTCTGATCATTCAGTTGTTAAATGGTTTCTTTGTGGACTCGAAATATTTTCATACGAGGAAAGATTTTTTACTTTAATATGTAGAACAAAAAGCGGAAAGTAGAGTAAATGCAATTTTCGCGCTTCAAACAAATAAATCTCTCCAGCAATGACATTTAATAATTTACAAAATAGCTCTAAATATATCTTTAGAGTTATGTTTCAGATTTTTTTTTTCATAATTCTGAAGATGTTTGGCTAATAAAGTCCATAACAAATTTTTCAACTTTCATCCACTCAAAAATTGACAAATTTGTAGATTAGTGCAGAGTGCCATTGAGAATTGTACCACGTGCCATGGGTTGCCAACCCCATGTCTATCGTATTGTCATTTTTTAATTTTGCTTTAGGAAAGTATGAATTATTTCTCATGGCCTCGGGGGAACTTCATTTAATTCTATAATAATTTATTTATATGACTTTGTCTCATATTTCTTTAAAATAAACTGTTTTTACATCAAACCGCGATTACAACCATTTTAAAATGAACAAGCTTTTACCCGCGACTTCGCTCGCGTTGATGTCTTTAAATAACTCTGTCAAAGTCATAATCATTATCGTCAGAAAGGAAATAAAATAATATGGTAATTTTTAATTGCTTGACTGAGACCATTAAAAGTTAAAGATTGTAAAATTGAGCTTAGTTTAAAAAACTGAAAACATACTTTATTATAATAATTAACAACAAAAATTCAATAACTTAAACACTATTAATATTTTGGAAAGTTGAAAGTATCTACGTTTAATATATAATTCATCTTTAAAAGAGCTCAAAACATAATATTATTTTAAGATGCTACTGTATACTGTATTATATGTTCTTTACTCAGTTGCAAATATGTGAAAATTTCGGGCATTGGACACACACAAACAGGCTACATATCGTTGGTCATGGGGAAAAAAGCATTGCTTTCCAAATGCACCCCTGCTACCTGCAATGTTTGCCCTTGTGCTTTGTTAATTGCAAAAGTAAAACTGAGTTTGATTGGAAATTGAACTCGTTTGAATTAAAAAGGTAGGTCAGTGGGGATAATTGGAATTTTCAAGGTATAACACTTTCCCTTTTCATGACACCTGTTTAAATATTGCCTCCAAATATATTCTGCATCAATTTTGTTAATCCGAAGCCTCGTTCCATTACATAGTCGAGGAGCACTGAGATTTTGCATAACTGGTACATTTTAATTGAAGTTTATGTGAGGGTACACATGTGACAGTTCAAGCGAATTTAAGAACTCCGTGGGATATGAAGTACTTCATTCTTTATCCATGATTGTATTCATTGATAAATATTCCTTCATTTCCCCCCGCACGTCGTTTAAACTTTCAGTGTGGTTGATTTTATTGACAATGTCATTGTTAGGCGCCAATATTGATCTTACACATAACCAGTGATTACAATTTAAATCTTGTAGCAAGCCCTGGTAAATATGAGCAATAATATATACTTCATTTTCTACTAAATTACAAAATTATCTGGAAAGTAAAATATAACTTCCGCATCTGCGTCCAAACATCCATCATCAATTTTCAATTCCATCTCTGCGTAACGTTCCGAATCTATGCCATTATGTAGAAGCCCTCTCATATTCGTTTTCAGAATGAATTTTTTAACTTTCGCCCTTAAGGCTTGATGATTTAATACAAGCTCTGATTTCATCTGTCGGTGCTATTCCTCTGGATTACAGGGAGAGTCTGTCAGAAATCACCAGCCAATATAAAACTACCATTCCTCCTATAATATCTGTACTATCTCGTAAATCCTGAAAAATCCGATTTAACGCTTTTATAGCTTTCTTGTGAGACATCATACTTTCATCTTAAACTAAAAGCTTACATTGTCGAAGTATCCTGCCTCGAGAGCTACTTTTGCTGAAATTCTAGATGGGTGAATCTTCACGTGCAATATTCAACGGTAATTTTTAAATGGAATGTGCAGTACGACCGCCGGTCAGTAGTGTCGTGGTTATACCGGAAGAAGCCACAGCAACTTCTGGTTTTTTCTGACGGACATTAATAATAAGTTTAGCAAAAACGTTTTTCTCAGGTTCCTCTAGGGCCGTCGAGAAAAAAAGAGTGCACCACTGCCGGATTCTATTTTATGAACACTTGATGAAAAACGTGACTTTGTTCTGGAGATTGCGGGATTTATTCTATTACTTGATGTTGCAATGCTATAAAATCGTAGTCTAATTCTCGAGCAATTAAATTATCGAAGTCATTTCCGTCGACTTATCGCGGACTAATTATTCCAAAATCAAATAGTTTCTTCCCAATCATTGGGAAAACCTTATTTTCAATTATCATTAGCGTTTCGTTGTAGATGTGTTCATTGAACGGCATATCTGCTTGCAGTCGTCTCAAAATATCTTCCGCCGTATACTCTTTGTACTTATTCCAAAAGGTTTGAGGATTAGAAAAACCACAAGATGATATAAGTATAGCGTAAAGTTCTCTAATTTTATTCGACGATTGACAATTGTATGGCTTCCTCCATAGTAATATTTATAGTATATATATATATATCTTCATAGTAATACCTCCATATAAAATATCTAGGTTCAGTATAAGTGAAAAATTTTGAGCACAAAATATGGAATTATATTGGAATGAGGTTTAAAAAAATTCAAAAAGTATTAAATATTCGATAAATCAAAACTTTTTATGAAACTGTCATTTAATATTACCATAGAGCTTTCAAAATCACGCAATTTGCTAAAACTTCATATGTCGTTGCTCTCCTTAAAAAATAGGAGAAAATCTGCATTAAAATTTCCGGGATTGTCGGAATACAGAATTTCTTAGCCAACTTGGCGATATTTCTCAAAGTTTGAGTTTGATATTTAATAAACATAACGTAATAAACGTTTAACATTTAATAAAAAAAAACATTTAAAAATTGCTTTTTGTAAAGATGTTAAATTACATTATGTTTCAGTTATTTGTCACAAATGTGAGAAAATTTTTATTAAAATTTCCGGTATTGACAAAATGCATAATCTTGCGCCAACTTGGCGGGGAGTAATCAACGCCCCCACGGTTTTACCCGCGTAGTTCCCGTTCTTGTAGGAATACGGGGATAAAATATACCCTATGTTACTCGCTGATAATGTAGCTTTCCATTGATAAAGAATTTTTAAAATCGGTTCAGACACGCGCGCGCGTTTCAGAGATTATCCGGAACAAACAGACAGACAGAAGAAAATTGATTTTTTGATATAAGTACCGTTTATACATTTAATAAAAAGCTGTTAATTTGAAATTACGAACAGGCGCTTCAATTTTATTTATTTGTATAGATAGAAAAATCCTTAAGATTGATTAACTCTTAAATACATAGAGATGTTTATCTGTCTCGTATGTTTAAAACCTCGTGTCTTTTCTGTTGCAACCTTTGCATAGGGTGGGGTTGTTTTTTTTTTTTGGAGTAATTATAATTTTATCAATGCTATTTTATCGTTTCCGAACGCAACTAGTTTATTTCTTTGTGACAATTTTCATTGTTGGTGCGCTATCTGAGTGCAATTTCATGCAGGCGTGTGCTATGAATTAGGATTATTTATGTAAAAAGTAATAAAAACATACAAGAAAAATGATTTTTTCGGATAAAAACAAGGTAAGAGTAACACGAATAATATTTATATCTTTTCGCGACTGATAAGTTTATGCAAGAAAAAAAATATAGCTTATTTTAGAAATTTAAAAAAAAAAATTTTTTTTGAGAGAGAGCGTGTGTTTTGCATTTTTCCCATTAACTCTATACTCATTTCCCGATTGATATCAAATTCTATTAAATAAAAAAAAAATTCGTGCATTTAAGGGTTAAAGTTTCGAGACTCTATGTTTAAAAATGTAATAGCTTGGTATCCGATTAGACTCAAAAGTCATCTGTTATCATGTTTGCGATTTTACACAATGTACAAAAACTGATTAAGTTTCTGACACTTTCATAAGCATTTTTGTTAAAACATAGATCGTTTCAATTCTTTACTTACTTAATTGAGCTAAAAAAAAATTTTAATTTATATGTACCCACTTTATTATGTTTTAACTAATGTACATTAGATAACTGATTTCAACTCTTAAAGCTGAATAACGCACATCCCACGCAATATATAATATTTGAAATAGGATGTTCATTTTAAACTCAATTTAGTAAAGTCATTTATATAAGCCCGCTGGAATTTATCTCAATCCACCATTTTATACATTCCGCCTCCAGGATGCATAACTTTAACAAAGGAATTAATTGCTTGTCATTCCAGAAATTCTTCATGTACCTAAAATCCCAGAAATATTTTACGCAGTTCAAATAGAATCCCGAGAAATTAGTCGGCATGGAGCTTTATTTTTCTTATTTATTTTCTATTTATATATTTGAAAGGAAGTAAATAAATTTTGGAATGAAAGTTTTATATTAATTTTAAGCATAATTTTTCATTGTCTTTACTACGGACACCAGATTTTATCATAAATAGAAATTCTGAATAAAAAATCTATTTTTAAAGTTATAAAAAAATGTTTTTATCAGAAGTCGAAGGTATAAGTATAATTTTCCGCATACACCATATTAAAAAAAAATGACTATTATGAAATTAAATTATTCGAACTCAATTTCGCGCATTTTAATCATACATTTTCGTGAATTTAACAAATAGCTAATAAATTTCATTAGAATTTTTCATTTAGTTTTAATTTAAATTACGAATTTAATCAGAAGAAATCAATATAAAACTTTATGAATGTTAAGATATTTTAATTGAAATAAGTAATGTAATTTAAATTTACATGAATTTAAAAGCAGAGATAATTGATTCTTGACTGTAAAAAATTAAAACATTTATTTTAAAAAGAAGCGAATTTAATACACGAATAGTGTCTTATTAAACATTCGTAATTTTGTAAGTAGATCTAAAAGTTATTCATCAGATATATTTAATATTTACTTGATAATTAATCTATCAAGTAAAAAGTTTAAGCGACATTCCTAAAATTATTCTTATTACTAAAATATTCTTAAGTGAAGATATTCCTACAATGATAAAAATGTTCTCTATATCGCTCTTTTCTGTTATTACTGAATTTTGCTGAGGTACAAACAAGATGCAATTTCCCTATGCCCTTCTTTTTGATCAATTGTATGAATTCACATATATATATCGCATTATTTCGGCATCAGTTGATTGGTGTGGGCTTAACTTACAAAAAAAAAACATGAAAATCACACATCATAGCACTGATACCTTAAATGCTCTTCAATTTATATATCAAAAAGA
The DNA here is from genome assembly GCA_019973975.1 of Trichonephila clavata. Lineage (NCBI taxonomy): Eukaryota > Metazoa > Arthropoda > Arachnida > Araneae > Nephilidae > Trichonephila > Trichonephila clavata. Next base: position 15,489 of record BMAO01036755.1, on the reverse strand, counting down.
AAGCTACATATTTCTCATTGCTTGCATGACAATGTTAAGCCAATGAATCGAAAAGTTCTACATAAGCTTTTAATTTAAAAAAATACCATAATTTATTCCCATACGACAATTTTAGAGCTTGAAGCAATGTATTAATCAATTTTATCTTTAAGATGACTACGAAAAATGCTGAATTTGTGAGTCTTTCATTCAGATGAACATGCATTTCTTAATTCTATAGACGTGCAATTAACTTCGAAAAATAAGTTCTTTAATTCAGAATTTTACCTCGTTTATTAATTATACAAATTATCCTGGTGTATCATGCAATGAATTACTCTCAGATATGAATTTTGGGAGACCAATACTGTCTATTACATTTACAAATAAAATCTGACTTATTAAAGGTACACCATTAGAAACTCTCTCTCTCTCTCTACTAGATATATTTTCATTAAATAAGGCAAATCACTTAACATATATTTTCCATTATATTTCATTAGTTTTATTATTTTAGTTCTGTCTTTTAATTATTTCTTCTCAGATATTATATTCGTATTTAACACCTCTATAATAGAAACTTTCAATTATACTGTATTAGTAGCATCTATTCTTTCAACCGCTTCAGCAAAAAAAAATTTTAAAAATTCAGCTGTTCTCCGATTCTTCCCTTCACCACCACCACCACCAACACCAATTTCATAAATTTAACTGTCTACTCTAAGATTAACTAATTCTAGTAAAATCTATTTTTTACATCATCGCAAATTATATCTGCCTTGTTTTAACTTGTCATCCATCAGCAAGATAAGAATATCTTTATGCTTCAATATCTAGTTCATAGCCAAATAACTAGTGGAATATTTGAAATGTTTTACAAAAAAATTGCTGAGATAGTTTTTTTCCCTAATTCAATTATTTTGATCATTACAATACAATCCCCTTCATAACTTAATTCACACTAAATTTCACATGTTGTAGCTACTTATACTACCTGATCGACAGTAACATCAGATTGTCCACGAAATTCACCACAGCTAAGGGCTAGATTTTTACGCCTGTCATTAGCCTTAGCTTTGAGCATCATGCAGGTAACAGTACAATTTTGCTCAGTACCACCCCAATTTTGAGGGAAAACTCCCTGGGGTGATTGGGGCCTCCCACCTCTCTTCCCCTTCCACCTACCTCGAGAGGGCTTGCGACTCGAAAGGCTATTTAGTTTTTTGAGACTTGTTATTTTGCAAAATAACAAGTCTCAAAAAACTTACATGTCTTCTAAATTACCAAAAATATGTCACTTACAGAGGTAAATAGCTATAAATATTATCAAAAACCACTATAATACATGTGTCAGCATTAGCTGAACTGTGTCAACCACATGTTGAAATCCTTGCCAGTGAAATAACGCCAAAAAAAAAAGAGGGGGTGGGGGCCACATTACAGGACTTACAGTATGTTTAAGTGAATGGATGGATATTTGAAATGCTTTTCTGTCCTACTTTTCTCAAGGCACCCTGACCAATGATAAAATACCGTTTGATAAGTTATTCATTTATTAAGCCACATTTTTTTTTGTATTATTATTATAACACAGCATGTCAATTCCAGTCTCTTTAGAAGTAACACTTATTGTTACTTTCTTAAATAAAATTATTCAAAAATTAAAACACTTTTCCTTTTATGAGGATGCTAATATCAAAAGATGAAATGATATATATATGTGTTCAAGTATTTTAATTATTGCACCCATTATAAATGCATTGAAAAGTGTATTTATAATGGGTGAAAAAAAAGTAATGAAGATCTTCATACAATTAATTTCTCAGATCATTAATTCCATTTAAGTTTATAATTTCTGCAACAGATAAGAATGTTAAGTAGACACAATCCTTGAGTTCTGGAAATAAATTTAAAACACAATCTTATGAAAACAAAAATATTTGGTTAAATTTTATAAGACTAAAATTTTCTCCGTAAGGTAAAAAAATACCTTTAAATTTTTGAACACAACTTGAGTCTAAATTTTAAACACATTTCCTTTCATTTTCTAGCTGCTGATTCATTTTTCAAATAAATTTGTAGTAATTAGCCTGAACATTGTTTACTTTTAAAATAAATCATCCTTGATTTTTATTTTAAAAAATAATCATGCTATGTTTTATCTATATTTCTTCGAAATATTCTGCAATATATAGAAATCGTTTGCTATTTCTTTTCAAACTAATAAAAGCTCTATATAAATTTTATTCATTACTTGAGACTTAATATATTAAATGTATAAAAAAATACTTAAAAGCTTCTATAACTTTAAATAACAAATTTGATAGAGTAAACATTTTAGAAGTGCAAAATGAATAGAGCGCAATTTAAAAGTCCTCATATATATGTTTTTATATATATATTTGTTTTTATGAAACATCAGCAAACAATTAATATGTTTCAAAATAAAAGTTATCCTTATTGAGAGTTAAAGTTAATTAAAAATTTATAATCATGCCAGTAAACATGGAAAAAAAATTCTTTTCAGAATAGTTGCACAATAATAATACATATATTCATTAAAGTAAATTGTTTTTTTTTTTTAAGTAAAACAAAACAAAACAAAAAACCAAGTACTCTAATTTCATTTAAAAACGACTGAAAGAGAAATAAGTACAGGTCACCAAATTTAAGGTTCAATTTGATTTAAAATGTATCAGTAATATTTTTTCTTTCTTTTTTTTTTGTTTGGGAAAAAGTGACAACTTTACTAACATCTTTAGATTAATAAACTAAGTAAAAAACTTAATGTGAACTCTCTATACTTTAAAATAATTTATACTTTAATAGAATTTCAATTCAGATGCATTGGTCTCAACTCTTTTTGTAAGTTAGTTTACAATGCAAAATTTTATAAAAACATGCACAGGTATAGGACAAAATAGGAACACCTGTGAAAAAATTAAAATTTTTTATTAGTAAGGAGTTAAACCACCTTCGGTCTATATGACAGCTTGCATTCAATGTAAGATTGACAAATGAACAAAGTTCATGGGAATTCCCACTCATTCCTTGCGCAAGGTCATCTCAAGTTCAGATAGTGTGTGGAGGAGGAAACTGAGCATGGACTTTGTTCTCTAAAAAACTCCACAAACATTCAATGATGTTCAGATCAGGTAATGGGGAACACCACGACAGACATTCCATTTCCTCATACCCATGTAATTATATTTGAACTCAGCAAGACATGTAAACAGGGGTGTAGTCATCTTGGAACACAGGACGTTCTCCCGGAAAGAGAGTCTGAAGCATAGGGTGAAGATGATCTGCGAGAATACTTCAATAATGGTAACCTGTGATCATCTTCCTCAAACAAGAGGCCCCCAAACAAAGATATTACGCCTTACACCAGTAGCATACACAAAAAATTTTCAAGGGATGATCCACGGTCGAAAGTCCCCCATCTCGTATGATACCTCAAGACAACACCAAATGATTCTTCTGATTATGTCAATTTTGTTAACAAAAAACAGTAAAAAATAAATTATTGAATTAATAAAATAAAATAAAATTGTTCATTACAAGTACTTAATTAAATTTTACATTATATATATATAGGATTATCATCAATCAATAAAAACTCAAGGGCTTCAGGGGGGGGGGCTGTGACACTTCCCTTGTATGCACCACTGCCCTACACTATCACAGAACTCCTTCATGTTTCACAGGTGGAACAAAGCAGTTAACATGAAAAGCTTCTATCAGTGTTCCTCAGACAAACATACATCCAGTGGTCAGGAATAATGTAAATGAGAATTCATCAGATCAAATGACTAGTTCCCATTGTGGTTGTGTTCAGTTTAAGTGGTATTGGCACCATTGAAGTCTCTTCACAGTATTTTACACTGAAAACAACGGTTTTGGAATAATTATTCTGCCATGAAATATAACTCCCTTAAATATTTTTCATAGATACGGGGTTCTGAAGGTAGGTATTCACATCTTGGACGTAATCTGCAGCAGTGTAGTCATGCGTTTTTCGGCTACTCCTCTATCACCTTCCTTCCACTTCCACTTTCAGACACTGTTGTGGTTTGCAGAAGACACCTCACCCAGCTTTGTGTAGGCTGTCATAATCCTTGACCAAGAGGCCTTAGAAATACCCACAGGGTTGGCTGTTCTGGACACGGATGAGCCAGTGAGGCGAGCTGCAATTATTAGGCCCCTTTTCACGTCGGAGAGATCAAACATAATCACACCTTGGCAGGAACAAAATTTTCTCTTGCAACTCTCACACGACAGACTGCTTGATTGATGCCTTCCTTTTTGACACCATTTGGTAGTACAGCATTGCCTCACATCGTGGCTTTTATTGGACGATCAAAGGACAATTTTAAAAGGGTGCTCCTATTATTTTATTTTATACCTGTACATTGAAATATGATGAGAGAAGACAAAGACAAATAAATATTTCAAAGCTAACACTCTTTAATTTAAAAAGCATAATATCAATGTCATCTTGTTTTTTTTTGTTTTTTGTTTTTTTTTTTTTGTAAATCAAATCATGATTAAAATTTAGACATAAACCAAGCACAAATATTTATTGAAATGAAAACAAAGGCCAGTTAAGAAAAAAGAACTTATTTATTGAAATGTAAAAATATTAGATGTGAAAGAAATTTCATTCAAAGGAAATATTAAATGGTTATTGTTTGTCCTGATGAAAATAGGTTATTACTCACAGCATAAATATGGAAAAATGAACCTAAAATATGAGTTTTAGACTTGAAACATTTCATGTAGTACAAATTTATGCATAATAGTTCAAATTAGCTTTCTTTTTAGCTTGAACTTCTAAGATAGCATCCATGAAATCTTCATGTGTAACAACAGTTGCACCTCTTCTTAAAGCAATCATACCCTGAAAAAATATTTAAAACTCAAGATCTATATTTTTAAAAAAATTAACATTTTATTAACAGAGAAGAATATATTTCTTTCAACTATACCCCCCAGCAACTTAAAACTAAGCATAATTTTCAAATTTACAAGGGAACAAACAAATTAAATAAGCAAAGAAAAACCATAAATAAGGTGAGGAAGAAATAACTGAATTAACTGAAAAGTAATTTAATTATAAACAAATATACTTTGATTATATTTATAAACATTTTAATTATAGGGTACTAAAATCAAATTATGCGGAAAAAATATTTCAAAAAAAAAAAAATTTAATGCTAAAAAAATCTAACATAATTTATTAAGGATAAAATAAAAAATTGTAATATAAAATGTTCATTTAATAGAACAAATTGTATTTGTAACAGAACACAGAAAAGCTACCTACCATAAAAGGTTTTTCTATATGGGCAACTTATTCATTATCAAAGTATAACAATGCAAGATTCCTTTCTGCACTATGTTAAATCACATAAGTAACAAAGTAAAAATTTAAAGATATTATCAATATCTTTTACTTTTTCTAATCATGGACAGATTATACAAATAAATAATAATTTAACTAAAATGACTGATAGATCTATCAGAGCTGAATAATAGAAAACACTCGGTTCATTATCCCATAATTGTAGGCTAATGCCAGCAATAGTGACCAAGCATTTAAACAAAACCTGTTCATTAAGAATAGTCTGTGCAACAGAGAAAGCCTCTATATGGTGAAAATAGTATTTTTGTCACTTAGCTAAAATATACTACTACAATAAATTTCACCCTGCTCTGTTCTTAGCATCTTTTAGTCTGTCTAATTTTGAAGATATTTATATAAATGTGGATTTATATATATATAACACACAAACAACAATTATTTCTTAAAGATATTTGTTGTAATTTATTATTTCTTAAGTAAATATTTAAAATCCTACACACACAAAAACTTTGCACAACAAACTAATACATAGATCTAGATCTTTTATAAATATTTTTGAACCATTTCTTAAAATAGTCTTTAAAATTTGAATACTTGGAGCATGAACACAAAAATACATGTATAAAATACACTGAGATAGAAATCTACTTAAAAAATTAATGAATTTCAGTTAGTTCAATTTAATTATCCTATGCCTTAAGTTTTTTTAAAAGAGGAATAAGATTTAAAAGGCTATTTTACTATATATATTTTTTACATCACACTTAAAGTGACATAATTTAACTGTATGAAAGTCTTTATGAGACTTTTTTTATAATGTATAATAAAGAATATGAGCTGAAGAATTCTTTGAAATTATTGTACAGACTTTTTATAAACAAGGATGGCCTGAAACAACTTATCTAAAAACTGAATGATGGTAAATTTAATTAAAGAAAGTAAATCAAATAAACAATTACTAAATGGCTAGTAGATTTTATCCTTAAAATTTTCATACTTGTTATTTCTTTAAAGATATGACAATATATTTTTATGTTATTTATCTAAATAACTTTTCTTCCCATTACATAATGAGTATCCCAAGTTTAGCAGGGAATATTTTTAAAAAAATACAATCTTGTCAGTCACAACAATCTTCTCACAAAAAGCAATAGGTATTCAGTGTGAACCCTTCCATGCAAACAATATCAAAGCAGTATCACAATTCATCCTACACTCTTTTCAACCCGTCTGGTGTGATGCTTTTTAAGGCTACAGGTTTGTGTCGAAAGTTTGTCAATGTTAACTGATAATGATAGAAAAAACACCTGGTGATGAATTTTAAGGGGAAAAAAATTACAGGGAGTTATGTCAGGGCTGCCAGGAGGGCAATCAAGAGCAAGCTCCTGTGGTTTTCAACAACCAATCCCCTGGTGTGGCAATTTGTCTTTTAAAATTCCCCTTTTTCCAATAGAAAAGAATGGGCTAAAAATTTTGTCATGCACCATCTTTGTCAACTTTCAATTTCTGAAAAACAAGGTTGAGCTTTTTTTTTTTAATAGCCTACCAAAGATAGGATATTCCTTTATGTATAGTAAGTATTTCTCTCATATGAAATTAAAGTACAAATTCTAGATATTATGAGCAAAAAAATTTTAAAAATTGGAGTAATTTTTTTTAACATTTGCTTTTTAAACACAGGTGCTATTTTAATGAAAATTCGTACAAACATGGAATATAACTTATTTAATATTTTGTGAAAAAGACTAATTATTTCCTGCTTTTTTTTTTTTTTTTTTTTTTTTTTGCTACAGGAGAAAAAACATAATTTGTTTCCTTTCCTGACTTTTGTAGATGTTTCTTCAAGTCACAAACTTCAATGAAAAGTATGACTTCAAGCATGTTCTTTAAATGCTTAAAGCATACTTAAAGGTATAAAACATTCATCACATTTCTCTAGAAGTTGGAAGAAGTGTATAAAAATCCAAAGCCTCCCATGACTTTTGGTTATATAGTAAAGTAATGAGTATAAAAGAGTTTTTTTTTTATTTTAAAAAACAGGCTACCTGTTAAATTATGTTAAAATAAAGTGAACTTTCATACAAAAATATTTTAAGTGATAAAAATAATGTAATAATTAATCAAAGTTAAAAAAAGTAAAAGGAATTAAAATGGCAAATTGTGCATGAATTTGGACACCTTTTACACACTGTCCTCAATATATATTAAATACCAATTAAAATGAAGCATTAATAAATAGCAGTTTTATAATTCTTTAGTATTTGCTACAGTTTTTTCTTGTTATAACAGTTCCTTTCCCCACTCTCCCCTCCCCCAAAATGGGAGGGAAACAGAAATTTATGAAATTATTAAAATTGACTTACAGCTTCCACACACACCGCTTTGCATTGTGCACCATTAAAATCATCGGTACACCTGGCTAATTCTTCAAAGTTTACATCAGGACTGAAAACAGAATTGAAGAGACAACAAATATAAAAATTCCAAAATATATCAGTATTAAAATTAAGATATTAAAAATTGAGCACAAATTTCTCAAGCAGTAAACAAATGCAACATACTTGTTACTTTGCAACTAAGAACATTAAAATACATTTAAAACTTTCTATACCAATTTAATACAATCAGCATTTAAAAATACAAGAAAGTAAGATGCATACAATAACTTGAGAATATATAGAAAAAAATTACATAAATTATAAGGTAAACTACAAGAAAAATATGAGGCTCTTATGTTTTCAAAAAATTCCAGGCTTCAGTTTAAGTCTACATTCGACTCAAATTTAAAAAGATGATTTCATAAATTTAAAAATGTTTATAACTTATTTAATAACAAAAATAAATAATTACTTTATGATAAAAATGATACAGAAAATATTAAATCTTTTTAAAAAAAAATAGTACATTTATTTTCAAAAACATTTTCCTATGATTACACCTGATAAGATTTCATCTCATTCTGAATGTCATGCATTACAATTAATAAAACAACTGAAAAAATATGTTGAGATAAGGTAAAAAACATATTACCATTTACTATATAAAATGTGTAACTTTCGAAATTTTCTGAGCTCTTCTTAATAATCTTTTCCAAATATTCAAGACATTTTGCAACAAAATTCAAAGATTTTTTCAGAACTGATGTTTTTAATACGATTGGTTGAAATAAAATTTATATGAATTGTAAATCTAATTACTCACTCTACATTCATCTTTCTTGAATGAATTTGCATTATTCGAGCTCTAGCCTTTCATTAGGATGAGGAAATTCAATTTTTCTATCTAATCTACCAGATCTAAGAAGAGCTGGATCAAGAATGTCTACTCTGTTTGTAGCTGCAATAACCTAAGAGAAGAAATTTAAATATTTTGAAAAACTTCAAGTTACATTAGAAAATATTTTTATGGTAGAAAGTATTTTGATGATCTTTCTTTTCTTTAAAAAGATAGAGAAAATCAAAATTTCTTTTTTAATCACAATTATTAATGAATACAACTAGCCTTACATCAATAATTAATGGCATAGGTGAGCAGTTAACAATTTAAGTGATATAAACTCATACTGTAAGTAATACATTTCAACAATATATCAAAACCATGTTTTGAACACCATTTCTAAAGTACATCTTTTTCAGAAAGAGGGGGTACAAAAAAAATGGAAAGTATTTTTATTTAGAAAAATGTAATGCAAATATAGGCTATACGCTTTGCATGTATGTATATTTTATAATTATTCTCTTTTAATAAAATAATTAATTATATAAAAGAGGTTATAATATATATATATATATAAGTAAACAATAAAATTTACAATACTTGTATGAGCAATATCAAATCAATAACATTAAAAGTAAACTTTCATTAAATATTATACAACAAAATGAAATTAAAATAAGAAATATAAAAGACAAAACTTTCAAAAGACAATTTACATACTTAATACATTTTTTACTTAAAATCTTACTTTAATATCTGTACTAGAACTAAAACCATCAAGTTGATTAAGCAACTCTAACATAGTTCTTTGCACTTCACGATCTCCAGCCTTTTCACTATCAAAACGCTTTGTTCCTAAATGGATATTACAATGAATTTTAAAATGTAAAAATTAAACAGAAATAAACATTACAAATTAATAATTAAGAAACACTAATACATGATATGAAAAGGAAGAACTGGCAAAAACCTCACTCAAAAATAAAAATTTGTGGAAAATTTATCAAAAATCTCCATATATATATAGTACACAAATCTCCAATTGTTTTTTAATTATTAATTTGGAGACATACATGTAACCAATTATTATAATTTCGCATTTAAAATTTAAGTTAATGTCATTTTATTCCTATTTTAATAAATCAAATAACATGTTATGAAGTTTTAGAAAGAATACAATAACTAAATTTAAAATATTACTTTCAATTAATAATCAACTTAAACCTATATTAATGATTTAGAACAAACATAACTCAGCAAATACAGGTTAATTTCAAAATGTTAATAACATCTTTCAAATTAAAAAGCTTTTATTGAAAAGCAATACAAAATATTTAAAATATTGATGTATAATGCTCAAAAAATTAGGGGAGCACATGAAGTTAAGGAAATTATGCAACCATTGTATTCTGATAATTAACATAAAACGAAACATCCATAGTCTAAAGTGTAGCGGAAAATAGAAGGAAACTTCACACACAATTCAACGTTCATGACCTCAAAAACCATAAAAGGGCCATAAGTGGAGAAATCAAAGTTCATAGAAGTTATTGTTTTTCATTGTCTCAGTGGTAAAATTCAACCTTCCTGCTGTTGCTTTAGGAAAAGGTTATTGGAAAATGTAATGACAATGTGATCTACCAGAATTCATGGCTTTGTGTATTATCAAGAGACTGGAATCTGCACAAACACAAAGGGAAGATAAAGGACACTGTTGGAAAGGTATGAAGTGTCGTTGAAACCATGAAAAATGATTCCAAAAAACAGGGCATGTTCAACATCGACTAGGACAAGATATCCACGTGCTTCCACAGCAAATAAATGACTGATATATTTTGTCAACAGCTCACCAAGACAGAAGAACCAATGCAACACAGATTGAAAGACAGTTTCTTTTGGCAACAGGAAGAAGGGTCTAAACCAAACAACATGAAACAGGCTACATGAATGTGGACTGTATGCACATATGTCATTGGTGTGTATTCTGTTGACAGAAAGATAACGTGTGGGGCTCAAAGAAAGTGAGCTGTTGCGCATCAAGACCAGACCGGAAGCAAAATGACTGTAATCAAATGCTTTTATAGATGAGTCCCAATTCAGTTTACCCAGATGTGTTTTAGTGTGTTTCACTACCCAGATGTGTTTTAGTATGACAAGAAAAGGGCCCTCAAAATAACCCTACACTCATTCAGGAAAGATCACATTACAGAAGAAGTGGTTTGATGATATGAGCTGGAATCTTCATATGTGGACATACTGACCTGCATATCATTCAGAATGGCAATTTGAAGGCTCAAAAGTATTCAGACAAGAACCTGACATCCCACGTTGTACCTTACGCTGCAGCCATTGGTGATTCAATTCTTGAAGCTAAAACAATACAGCAAAGGGAGTGTCCATCATACTTTACTTATCTTAATTTGATTAAGCATATTTGAGACATGGACGACATGTTACTGTAAGACCAAGGTCTTCTGTTACTGTCTAAGGCTTGAAGATCACACTTCGTCAAGCATGGAACACAGTATTCCCTAAAGTCCATCGATAATCTCATTGCTTCCATGCCAAACAGGTGTATGGCAGTGTTAACAGTTAGAGAGACCTCACACCACATTCAAAATCCTGCTTCATTTCCACACAAACAATCAGTTTTTTGTTATTTACATGCAACAAAATTCTTGGTTTAAAGCATCCATTTCATGTTCTTTATATCAATCCAAAGAATTTTAATTCCCATACAATTGTTTTTTGCTTCTTTTTTTCTGAGTTGCATTTTGTTACACCTGTAATCTCTATTTTATGCCCATGAATGGCTTTTGCGCAAAGGTTTCTTCACTTGCTCTCCTAATTTTGAGCAGTATATTATCTATAAATAGATTTTCAATATCAACCATCTCAATGGTTAAAAGATACAATAAACAATGTATAATTTACAATTATTTTCTATGTCTTAATCTTGGTAAACTTACAAAAGCTGTGAAAAATAAAGTAATTTTTGTAAACTCATAATTAAAGCAATGAACATATAAAAATTTTCCAATATTAAAGCAACAATCATCCATATAAAAAGTTATGTTCAAAAACTTAATTTAATATACCTACTCCTATATTTAACATATTCTAATAAATAAATTTAAAAATTTAGAAATATTCAGTTTAGCAATTATAGTTAAAAAATTTAAATAACAATCACATACAAAAGAGAATATTTCTCATCCTTTGATTCCCACATTGTAGAAACCTAAACCTTTGATACCAGTAACAGAATAAGTTTAATAAATCTAAATAACATAAGATTTTAATTTCATTATTCAATTCAAAATGCATGTGTAATAAAAATTATGGTAATATTTTTAGTAGAAATATTGTTAGATGATACAAAATAGTTCAAGAGAAAAAAGGAGAGGACTGCAAGAATTAAAATACCTATTGCATCCAATTCATCAATAAAAATAATTGCAGGGGCCTTTTCTTTAGCTAAAGCAAAAGCATCTCTGACCAACTTTGCTCCATCACCGATAAACATTTGTACAAGTTGAGGACCAGCTAATTTTAGAAAAGTTGATTTTGTTTGTGCTGCACAAGCTCGAGCCATCAAAGTTTTCCCTGTACCTGGAGGTCCATATAAAAGAACTCCTAAAGAAATTAAAGGAGAAAAAAAGCAATTCAGTACTACCTTCATGTCTCTTTCCTCCTCTTAGAAAATAAAAAAATGTTTTAAATAATGATCATACTAATGAAATTTAACACATGGAATACTATGAGATAGGAATTAAGTTTGAATTGAAAAAAGATATCAACTACCTCTAATCAATAATTCCTTACAAATACATTAACAAAACTTAACTGTACAGACTAAATTAAATTCTGGAATTCATTGTTCCAGAAAAAAAATTTGTTTGTTTTATAAGAGAATAATTATTTTATAAATCTGCTAAAAATAATAATTAAATAATTCCAATAAAATAAATATACAAATGCGACATATTTACGATTTTATGTAATTTTTATATGAATAATGCAAAATTTATTTTATAGCATTAACAATCTTTAACTATAAATAATAAGAAAATAACAGAAAACAATCATATTTGTAAAAATAGTATGTACCCATACACTAACAAAACTTATGATAATTCAATCATAAAATTTAATATGAAAATATATTTAAAAGTACCTTTTGGAGGTTGGATACCTAAGTTCACAAATTTTTCCTTATGAGTCATTGGTAGTACTACAGCTTCAATTAGCTGAAAAAGAAAGACAGATATAACAATGTAATCACACAAACTAAACTATATTATCAGAAATTCTATAGAGGCAAAAGTTATTTGTTATGGAGCCTTTCCAAGTCAAACTGATTCTGAGAATCATTTGTAAGACTGAAATAACCCTCATTGGCAAAAGGACAAGACTCATTGCTGAAGCAATCACATTCTGTTTTCATTACACCATTACAAATGGTATCACTGACAGGCTGAAGTAAAGGTATGCAGCATTCAAAATAATGGGCAAATAGCCACCTATGATTTGTCAGTATTTATCCTTTGATCATATAGTTGTTTGAATTTAAATTTTTCATAATTCTATTGTAGTTACATAAAATTAAAAATTTAGATGTACAATATATTAATGTGTGTCATGCAGCCTATTACCACTCGACTCAAGCAAGTGAACAAGAGAAGAGCAGCATGGGTGAAAACAATTGTAGAAGGATTCAAGGGAGGGGATTCGAATCTGAACTCCGAGTATATTGTATATCGTATTTTAAGGGGTTTTTTTTATCAAAGTTTATATATATATATATATATATATATATTTAAAATAAATTGGTGAAGCTAAAAAGGTGTTTCTTTCTGAACAGTATGAAAGAATCAAGGGTTAAGCGTTTCATAGTACATGCTCAGATTTAACTCTTGCTAGCTAGGTTGAAGTGGTGTCCACTTAACCTGGAAGATAACCATTTTGAAATTTTATTTTTCAGATATTAACAATGTCCGATTTTTGAAATCCTCACTCCCGTATTAGAAAAATGATAAAGTCTAAAATTGGAAATTTCTCTTACAAATCTAAGAAAATAAAACTTTAAAATTACACTATTTACTTAAAATAAAAAAATAAAAATTTTAAAGAAACTTTTATTTGATGCCAAAAAATTTAAGTTATATAGAAGAATGTTAGCAAAATATAGCTATTTAAGATGAAGTATAATTAGATGAAGATTTTTAGTATAATCAGAGGAGAACACATAACTGCTCATAAATGATCAATTTTCTTTTCTGATTTCTCATAAAGGGTTAAAAACCTTAAAGTTAGCGTTAACTATTTTCCCAACAAGCTGTTTATTGCCTGATAAGATAAAAAATATTCAAGTAATCTATTATGGAATTTAAGTCTTTTGACTGAAGGGAATTCTCAAATGATCACTCTAGGCACACATCTTGGTTTCATTTTTAAATCTACATAAATGTTAAAATTTTATATAATAAGCTTGAAAAAAATTATTATTATTATTAAATAAATCTATATATAATCACTGTGTTAGAAAACCATGGATAAACATTAAAACACCCCCTAATCAAAATTCTTGAATACAATTCAAGATGCTATATATAAAAATAATTAATAAAATGCAAACCTCTTGGATTTGTTTATCTAAACCACCAATATCACTGTATTGTTCAGTGGGGTCTCTCATCTACTTCCATAGCCTTAACACGAGAGTCATACCTAGAATAAAAAAAAATAATTTAGATGAGATGAGCATACATATATAATAAAATACAAAAACATTACCATTCAAAATTCTCACTTACTCTTGCGGTAAAGTTTCCAGGATCAAGTATGAATCCTTATTCACACCCTGTAAAAAAATTGTATATATATAACTTAAAACAAATACTTTATTATAAAATGTACAAATACTACAAATAGCTAATACGCTAAAAATTTAGTTATGTGGAAATAAATTTACACATTACACCTTGTTAAAAATAATTTGTGATTTAACAGAACAAAAACTAATAAAGTGTAATACACCAGAATTTGACTGAAGTTTCTATGTAAAAAGGTTCTAAAAAGGGTAAGTTAAATACTACAATATATATATAGCAAATTATCTCAAAACTAGTTTAACCCCTTCCCCTCCCCTTATTTAGTTCCTATGTTCGAAATTGCTTTTTGACTACCTTGTCTACCTTTTCAATTTTTACCTAATTGTATTTTCTTCTTTTTTTAAATATTTAATATACTTCTGACTTTTTGTATTTTGTTTTTAGATTATATTTTTCAATTATATATATATATACATATTGTTAAAAATATAACATGCAGCCACTTATCCCACTCTAATCAAGCATTTTTATGTTGTTGCAAATATAGTAAAACTTATTTTTGAGCGGTAGATAGGGACTGCATAAAAAGAAACCGCACAACAAAAACATGCGAAAATTTCATAAATACTTACATATAACTAATAAATTTGTCAACATAATGTAGAGAATTCATACATAATGCTCAAATATAATTCACTGCTACTCATCACACTCCAAAGTGCACATCTTCTGTGATGAATTAGTTTAAAATCGCTTTCGCTACTTGAAGATACAATTTAAATTGATTTATTTTTTAGCACCATAAAGTATGTGATAAGTTTTTATGACAATGATCGGTTGATCAGTTGTTTGTGAATGATATAACCATATATGCATGATCAAAGCTCTTTCTGGAATTTCAAACTCCTTTAAGAATTGGTATCTATTTTAAGAAAATGCTTTTCCGATTTGCTGGAAAGCTGGATCTCTGCCAATATTTTATCTGTTCTCAAAGAATCCGGTTCTTCTTGTCTGTCTTCATAATCTATCAAATTATTGATAATATCACTGTCATTGACAGTTTCCTCTTTCAATCTAGTGCATGCTGCTAGTGTG
>BMAO01036754.1:0-73541 GCA_019973975.1 Trichonephila clavata | reverse complement strand
CAGCGCCCTCTTAATTGATGCTGAAAGCGTGGAAATAGAGGTCCGTAGTGGGACTTTGCATGATTATTTGTAAGTGTCAAACGTTTACTGGGATCTAAGTATACCTTCCCAACGAAATAGATGGAAATTTCAACATCTTACGGAGTTTACTCAGGGGAGAATGACCAGCCTCCGTAAAGGTGGATTTTCTTGCCTCGCAAAAACAAATCGATTGCTTCAAAACACTTCCAGAGTGATGCGATACACTTGTAGCAGTGAACCGACAAGCAGCTTACAACCAAAAAAACTAGAAGTAGATGGCGAATGTAACAGCGCGCGACGATAGCAACTTGGTCCACATGATTAACCTTGGTGAGTAACCTTAAAGCTTCCTCCAGGAAGTTGGCATCACATTGGTCTACTGTTACTGGTGCATTATTGTCGATTTATTTTCAATATTGCTGCACCGTGGACTGCGAGCAAGGATTCCTTTATATAGGATCCTCCTCACGGCAAATTACTGACGGTTGCTTTTGCATGGGCTCATGAACCCAGAAACTGGTTGATTGTTAACAAGTTGTATTTTCTGATGGATCCAGTTTAAATTTGTGTGATTATGATGACCTTATTCATGTTAGACGCTACACCAATGAACGCTGACTTACCAGATGGCATTATCGAACGTCATAGTGCCGAACATCCGGTCTGGGTGTGATTTCGTATCATGGACGATCTTGGCTACTACAATTTGAGGATAATCTGAATTGTAACAAGTGCGCTCTTGAAGGACATGAGCCCGAAGCCACCTCTTTCCTTTAAGATATCTCAGGATCTATCTCTGAATAGGGAAATTTCATTCCCACATGTTACCAGGAATATTTACGATTTATATTTTGCATAACATGCAACTCCTTTGTTGGCCTGCTTGTTCGCCGGATATGTCGCCTATTGAAAATGTGTGGAATTTGGTTTATTGGTGTCTCGTTCGTGATCCACATCATATAACTTCAGAAGAACGATCGTTGAGTACGCATACAAACAATATATAATCCCTTTCTTAGGTAGACATTCAACATGTATTTGACTCCATGCCACCCTATACTTATAGCAGCTCTCATTGCAGTTCGTGGAGGCTACACAAGATACTAATTTCGGACACTTAATATTATTTTTTGCTCTGAAAATTTATTCATCTATTTGTACCACTACAAGTCGTTTGTGTATTACATTTCATTGTTGTCTAAAACAAAGGCTATTTACAAATATTTTATGCAAAGAAAAAAAAAACATAAAAAGTGTTTGATGTTTCATTCAACTTGCCTCTTACTGAATAAAACAAAAAATTACAAAATAAGAAGTTTGAGAATACTTTTGTTAATATATTTGCAATTAAATGCAGGAAAACATATTATGAATCTATAAAATAAGTGTATTTATTTCATACCTGAAATTGTAACAAAATGCCTGTCACATAATTTTATGTGTTTTTTTTTTAAATTTATATTTCATACCATGAGGAGTTTTCTTTTTCTAAAAGGTTTTATGATGTCAGCAGTTAATAGCCTAATAAAAATGCATGTAAACTGTCATAGGATGCAATTCGTTCTCTAGGGAAACGTAAATTTTAATTTACTGTGTGAAAAATACAGATAAGAAACGAGAGAAACTAGCAGAACTGTGGATTCGAACAGATTTTTGGGTAAAATGAGTCGGAGTTGGATTAGTTAAAAGCAAAACAACTGCGAATCCGATTCCAGTGTTTGGTGGTCAGTATGAATTTGCAATAAAATTAAAGATAATTGGAAAAAAATGTAATGATTATAACTGCGAGAGTTATTATTTTAATTTATTTGTATTATGGATTAGAGTTTCAGAAATATTTGTATACTATTAAAAATGTTAAGTCAAAGTGAATGGAATTTAAAAGAAACAACAATCGTCTTAAGATGAAAATGAAAAAAATGCATACAAAGTGTCGTGAATCAAATCCACCCCTCAGACTACCATCTCGCCGTCTATCATTAAATATTTCTGGACGTGTAGGCGGATTTAAATGATCATGAGACATAATTGCAAATCACCATATTTATTGATTCTTATTAATCACAGAAGGATATAAACACACAATTCAAATTTAATAGAAATAAAATTAAGTGGAGGATGCAAAGGGAAATTACTACTAGCGGAACAACGGAATCGCAACTGAATCTACGAAAGCTCAAACAAACACAATTACAGCTAAACCACGTACACGTATTCACAATATTTTAAATCACTGACCTTGTCATTTATCATCGGCTGTTCCGTCGTGATGATATCTTCCTTGTTGCTTGGATAGGAGAATGGAGAAGGATCCACACTCTGTAACACGGACTTTTTACCAATTTCAATTTACTTCTCCCGGCGTTGCTTCACAAGTAACTGCTATCTACTAATATCAACAACCGTGTGTTGACCTAACGATCTTCAATTCATTTAGCTTCACCCTTCTATCTCTTTACTTCACTTAACTTTCTAACTCGCGAAACCCGAACTTATACAATATATCTCATTTGCATAAATAATGCTTTGGCTCCCGGTGGAGATTGGTTGAAATAAATAAAATACTTTTAAAGAAATAGAGAAGGTTTGAGTAACGTATAGATCTGTCACAAAGATTTCTACACTGTCCATGAAGAAATACAGAAATATTATCACTCTGGCAAGGCTCCTTTTTAGAGCTTATACAAATCTAACCACAGAAGTTATTCGAGTAAAAACACTATCCTCATCTTCGTTGTTTGTCAAATGAGATCTAAGGTTCCCTATCAAAGAATATCTGCCTAAGGTATACTTTTTTCTTAGAAATTACTAATGCCAGATTTTCCATTTCATAATTAATGCTAATTTGTATAAATAACCTCCTATGTCATCAATGTCTTTGGTAGCTTCTATTACAACTCTTATATTTTGAAAAATGTTGCGGCACTTATGTAGATGTTTGCATACATAAGAGGGAGTCGAAGTTGTAAAATTTAAAATTCCAGGAGTCAGAGTCTTAACCAGTTATTTCACTACCAATTCTACAGCCCTGGAAACTACAAGGAATTCTGAAAGCAAGAAAAAAAGCTTTATAATATTATAAATTTTTATTGCTTTAGAAATGTAAACGTATATATACTAACTGTTAATTATGGAAAAATGTTTGCCTTGTTATTTTACCTCGGATTTCTTTGAACAAGGAATTTTTGGGAAAGTTTATTATTAAATATTGGTTATGTGATTTTCTAAATTTAATATAATGCAGTTTTATAAAAATAATAATATGTATGAACAATTATTCATTTTAACAGTGAAGAATACATTAATTAGTCTCGGTGAATACAATTAAAATAAGTCTTCTAAATTCTGACAGTAAAATAAGCAGGATCAAAATCATCCTTCATAACATATTCTAAAGCTAATAAGATTTTCTACAAAAAGTAAATAATTTGCAGATAATAAGATAAATCAAAGTATAGTGTTTTTTTTTTCTTTTTTGACAAACTCAGAATAACTCTTAGACGCTAATTAGGATTTTCAACCAAAAAGAAAATGCCAATTTTACTTTTTATTATCTTACAACTTATTTTCTACCTGTCAGCTTTGCTCTTTTTGTGGAAACAAGGGACTTGATTCTGAAAAATAATACCATGGTATGATGCTCAAACATATTGATGACAATCCTTGTTAATTAGGGAATCAAAGTTTTCGTAAAAGTACCTGACATTTTGATGTGGTTAATTGACTTACATAAACTACACTATTTATCAATTGATATTGGAAAAAATTGAAAGATGCATGACGATGAGGTTATACAAGCATCGCGTGTGAGGGAAAAATTGAAAATAAAGCATTGAATAATGGGATGTGTTTGTCTCGGTGATGAATGCTCAAATTAAAACAAAAATTGAAGCTTGGTTTATTCATGCGGCAAGAAAGATGCCACAAAAGGCTTTTCAAAAACAATTTTTCAAAAAGAGTATATGCAACTGTTTCTGCTTTAAATTAACTGCTTCTAATGTTTCTAGAAAACATATAAATTTCTTTCATTCCAGCAATAGTAAATGTAAAACTTCAATGTGACATAAAGAAAAAAAATTAAAAAAAACATTTTTAATTTTAGTTTTTTTTTAAAATTTAAAATTTTTAATTCAAAAAACATGTTCTTTTATTTAATACTATAGCCTGAATTGAGCTTTATCAAGTTATACATACAAAAGATACACGATTCCATGGAAAAGTCCATTTGCACTTCAGTTTTTTATATCTTTAAATAATTTTTTTTAAATAGCTTGCCATCCAAATATAAGTGAATCATGAAATCCTGCACAACACTCTTTATTTATCATAATAATAATATTCCAAAACTGTATAAAAAAGGGAATTCTGTTTTAAATTTATCATTGCAAGTGATATCGATAAAATTTATTTTTTATTCATGGTTAAGTAGCTGTCCTCAATGTATGCTGAGGAATTGTCATGCATAAGATCTTCTCAATCCATGATAAATAAAGGGAAAAAAACTATTTCATTAACGTTGTGGAGGGGTGAGCGAGGTCTCTTTATTCAATTCCATGGAAACTTGTGGGCTGTTCTATAAAGAGCAATTGGGTGTCAAAAATCCTCTATAAGGGTCCGTCACGCGATAAAATTTGTTCCTTTGGAAGAATGGAAATTACAACAACCATTACCCAATAGCCTCATCATTACTAAAAGTATCCTATTTTGACCAAAGCTATTCTCAGTTACATGTCAGCCTACGTTGAACGCTTATGTAACTTAATTTTGTTAATATTTTCTGCCTCAGAGCATAC
Organism: Trichonephila clavata; assembly: GCA_019973975.1. Lineage (NCBI taxonomy): Eukaryota > Metazoa > Arthropoda > Arachnida > Araneae > Nephilidae > Trichonephila > Trichonephila clavata. Next base: position 68,727 of record BMAO01036754.1, on the reverse strand, counting down.
GGCACTATAACAAAATTCCATACATTAAACCGAATTCTTACGATTTTATCTCATTTGTGTTTGTAAATTTCTTAATTCTGGACACTAATATAAACCGCACTTATTCGAATCTAATACCTGAGGAAACGTATTGCAAATGATGACTTCCAAGAGGATTGGGTTTCACGAAACCGTTCGTTCAGCACTATCTACCTCGCGATTGTCTATAAGAGGTTTCTAGAACGTCGGAATTCCATGCAACGTGATTGTCAAACTTACAATACATCGCAATTTCAAACACTTTTTATAGTACAACCATTTACTAAAATGTTTTATGTCCCATTAATTTGATGTTTTTCTCTTTCTTATTGCACCATCTCGCTAGTACCACATTTGTGATCCTGCATTACTATGTGATTCTGAATCGTCTTTTAACCCTTACACATCCTGAGTTTGTCTGTATGGTCGGGAATCCTATATATATTAAATTCAGAATGAATATTTAAAATTTCATGAAACAAACACCAACCTCTATAGAAAAGAAAATAAGCCACAGTCTAAAATAATTATTTTTATTTGAAAGAAAATGCATTATATTTGCATACTTTATTGCTAAAATAATAATTTTTTTCACTTAATTTTTATTTTAGTTCCTGAAGTAACAATGATTGAACAAATTTGAATTCATTAGATTGCAAATGATCATTGATATTAATTTTGTGGTATGAATCTGATTTACTGTTAACAAAACAATATCCATAAGCAATAATAATAATTAATGCAAATTAGTAAATATATTATAGTTTCTTCACAAAGATTTTTAAAATCAATCAAAGTGGTACAGGATATAGACTAGAATTTAGTGATCATAAACGACAATATCCAATTATTTTAAGGAAAACTAGATGAATTCTTAATGATTTTAATGTAGGGAGTAACGATACCTTGGGAAATATTAGATGTAAAGGAACCGGATTTTTTAAAAGTTTTCTGCTTACATAATGTATAAATTCTTATTTGTAATCATCATGCTCTCGGAATCATTTGAGTGCATTTTGCTCTGTATAAAGTTGTATTATTGAGCAGTGTTTTAACTATAGGAGAGTGTTCAAATAAAGTTTACGTTTACTTACTTGAATAAGTTTGCCAAAACAGTAAAGAAAATGCATTTTTTTTTGAATTAAAGCAGATTTAAGCCTTCACTTGTGTCTAATAAACTCACACATAAGGCATTCGTTAAATTAAAATTTTAGGAAAGATCGTAAAAAGAATTATCAAATGATAAAGTATAAAACAATTATTGTGAAACTACAAACATGTTTCATGCTGAGTTTGTATTTTATAAAGCATATACTTTATTAAAAATACTCTAGAATAAAATGTGACTATAACTGGCTATGAAAACATACGTACTGCTTAAGAATACCTTTTCACGTTACAGTTTTATAATTATGGATTAACTGTTCCTATACATAAGGTGGGTTTTAAAATCAACAAACAAGCTTGTATGTAGAACATAGATGAAGTAATAAATAAACTATTTTCAAATCCCATTGCATGAAATACTATATATCTTTATCAAGTTATTTTTAAAAAAGTATTAAAATTTTTATTTGAATAAGAGAATTACTTATATTGCAAAGCCACCCCATGATAAAGCATCTTGAATTTAAAGAATGTTGAAAAAAAAGTAGGAAACGCATCTATCGTTTCCAATACTTTGAATTTCAAAGTATATATAAAAAAAAAAACTTAATGTTTTTTTTCTGTTGTTTTAAATGGCTCCCACTGAGCTTTAGATTGATGATAGACCAAAGAAACGCTTTAAGCGAATTAGAAAAGGAGAAAATTATTGCTTTTAAGAAGTTGGGGAGTTTGCAAGATCGATTGAGAAAAATGTAGGTCGTTTCCGTGGGGTATTTCTTAAGTTTTCTTAAATTGGTAGGAGATAATTATGGCAGAAATGAAATGCCGGAGTCTTTGGTACACACACACAACTGGTAAATTTTATATCATAATATAACGTTATTTGGGGAAATCAATGAAATTAATTTTTTAATCTCTCAATTCACGTACATTGAATTTCTCTTAAATTAAGTTTATTTTAATTGCTAGTAATGGAAAATTTATCGGATATTTCTACAGAAAAACTTACATAATAAATATAAAACAATTTATCATATGAAAGATAATGCTTTGGGTAAGTATTTATTGATAAAAAGTATAGTGACAATTTGCTTCCATATGCTTACAACTCGTATTACTTCTACGAGAAATGTACTGGAGAAAATATTCCAAATTATATATTTTAAGAGAGTCATGCTTTTCAGTCTATTTTCCAAAAAAATTCTACAATATTTTGAATAAAGTGAAAATAAATACCGAATTTTAATCCTTATACAATTCTCCTTCTTTCAATTTCTACTATTAGCTTACTGTCTCTCTGTCTCTATTTATGTATATATATATATATCTTGTTCAAATTTCCAATCGTTAATAAAATGCATTTTAAAGCACTCAATCGGACTGAAATTTATATGCATGATTATTTTGAATAACAATACAGTAATTTAAATATAATTAATAAAAATTAATTGATCAAAACTAATTATTTAATGAATTACAAATACGGCCACGTTGGAATCATTTTTGGTGACTAAGCGACCATTTTGGCTACATGTGTCAAAACGTGCAAAGGTGTTTTCTCACATTTGAAAGCGCTCATTTGAGCTGAAATTTTCTTTACACTATTGATTGGGGTAACAATACGATAATATAATTATAATGAATTAAAATTAATTGACTGGAATAAATTATTTAAAGAATTACAGATACAGTCACGCTGGCTTCATTTTTAGCGACTTTCGTCAAAACTTCAAAAGATATTTTCTCATATTTCAAAACATTTAGTTCAACTGAAATTTTACATACACGATTGTTTTGGATGACAATAGAATACTTTAATGGTAACTAATAAAAATAATTGCCACTTATAATGTGATTCTGTGTCATATGTATATACATATTTATATTACTTGTAACTATTTAATAAAAAGTAAGTAAAATAATTTTTTTTTGCTGAACTATGTTGGAATTGACTTAAGAAAATTATTTTTTATATTATTTGTTTCATCATTACCTCTTCTTATTTCCCTCATTTGTAAATAATTGGACTTCAACCCACAATTTGGGGATCATCTTCCTCGGCTTGAAAGTCAGTAAGTGGCGAATTATGTCAAGTACGCGTAGTGTATTTGGCACTATCCGAGTGTATATGCATGTCCTAAGGTGATGAGTGTATACCGTATGCGTAAAAAGTCTGTGAACTGTTCAAGAATCAGTAATAAAACAGGCATTGATTGGAAAAAATTATTTTAACCCAAAACGTATAAAGAATAACCCTTTTTAATTTTCCACGTGAAAAAAAAATCCGAAACACTACTCACGCGTCATAGTCATGCGTTTTATGTAAATGAGAAAAAATAACAACATAAGTTTAATGTTATACTAACAGGTATTCATTGTGACTTCTAGCATAAGATAAAATGTAAGTGACACGGATAACAATGCTCATGACAGAAAAGTGTAGCATGTAATCATTGATGGCAGAGGCTGTTTGTCGAATGGCAATTTTCTGTACCAAGGTGGTTACTAAAACCAGGGTACACATGGAAGCTTAAGGCAACTCTACCAGGAGGATGCCTAATGATCCTACATGTCACAAGACATTAAAACCGTGAATATTACTTGATTTTTGGTAAAAGTTTCCAACAAAAAATTTATTTTCCCGAGCTATGTGGGGTGATTCACCATCAAGCATACATATGACAACAAAAAACGCATGTCGTTTCTGTAATACAGGCACAACTTAGTCATGAAAAAGAGTGATATACCAGGAAATCCAGCTGCATAGACTGTATAAATTATCCTGTACACATACAGATATAGGATAAGGTTCTTAAAAAAATAATAGATCTTTAATAAAAGATTTGTTAAAGTCACACCAAGCAGTCTATAAGAAGAATGTAGTGATTGGCTCTAGTACTCATGAAAACATGAAGTCACACACACACACACACACTCAGATTTGTCTGTTTTGCATATCCCCAACACCATGCGGGGAAAATTGGACCTATCAGTCCATATGGTGTTCAGAAACCGTTATGAATCTAGTTTCATTTATGCCATAACCCATACTGAAAAGTTTTATCTTGTATTCATTGTGACTACTATCACAAGGTGAAATGCAAGTGACACGGATAACAATGCTCATAACAGAAAAGTGTAGCATGTGATCATTGATGCGTTGAATCACCAGTTACTACCAGTCATTGAATCACCAGTTACTACCAGAAGATGTAGATCTTCTGGTAATAACTGGTGATTCCTGTATCGTGTATGGATACCGATTCATCCGTCCCTGCTGGATACATCGATATGACAGTTCTGGAATCCCCGTTCTTTGTATAGCTTCACGAGCACTGTTAATGCCTATTGATGTATTCATTGTCAAAACTTTCATGACACTTTGAACAAGTTAGACATGGTTATCATTCAAGGATGGTCTTCTTCTTGATGAATGGTCCTACAAAATCTATGTTTCCTGTACAAATCGTACTAAATTCCGTACTCCATTGAATGATATACGGGTTTTTTGCTCTTTTTTCCCCTGTACTAAATATTCTCAATGCAAAACACACAGTTAAGAATGTTTGCCACATGCTTTTAAAAAGGCTTAAGAAGCAATACACACACACACACACACAATCAGGTAACAAAATTATGCTTCAGCTGATGGGTTCCTTTCAAGACAGATATTTCACTGATAGCCTAATTAGCATGAAGTCTCTGTAGGACGTGTAATTGCCCTCTTTCGGTTAATTTAAATTTTCTTTTATTACATGGAGAAATGTTCAGCACCCTTTTCATCCTTTAAGTCACTAACATACTTTTCTAATCATTACTTATTTTGTTGCGATTTTTTGAGCTTTACAGAGGCATTTGATAACCCGGTATACAAATACTATTTGAAACTACTAATTATTATTTTCTTATATCAAAAAATCAAAAACAATGAAATATATTTCTTCTGGATTAAATAAGTAAAATAATTCAATTATATTTTATCAGTATCGCTTATTTCTCTTAAACACTTAAAATGATAACTGTGATAAAGTATCTATATTTTTATCATTTAATAAGTACTTTTAAAAATGAAACACAATGTTTAAAAAAAATAAATTTAATTTAATAAATTCAGTAATATTTCGGTACTTTTCTTTTGATTGTCTTTCATAGTCACTTTCAAGAAATTAACTTAATTTTTCAGTAAAAATATTCAATCCATATTTATTGTTGAATGATTATCTTTTCTTATATATATATATAAACAAGAGCTGCTGTTGTTCAAGAATTGGATAACTTCATATGAATTATTAAAAAATATAATTATTTGCAGGCTTAATGCTTGCTTTTACTTGGAAATTTATAGTATTTATTTATAGGAGACGCAATGTGATGGATTTAAATTACATTTGGCTTTAAAAGTAAACATACAAAGGTTTATCTAAAATATCTTTATATACATAATTACAAAAATTACAAGTAATTACAAATTTAACGATTTCAAATAATTATAAATAATTAGAAATTTAATAATTACAAACAATTATAAATTTAATAATTACAAATAATTATAAATTTAATAATTACAAATAATTACAAATTTAAAATTGTTAATTACGTTTAAACATCAAAGTAAATGGAAAATCTATTCAAGTTCTGTATGTTTGATTATTTGTCTGCTTTTTTACTATTTAACCCTTTCTTTTCTTAAAATCAATAAAATTTAATCTATTTCTGTTACATTCTATATTTGGCACTACTTAACTTTCCTACATAAAAATGCACATTTTTATAAGATTTTCTTTTATTAAAAATATTTATAATTTTTTAACCAGTCTTTGACATATGACTGTTTTCACACTAAAAGCGATCAACCGTTTTTATTGCGTTTCTTTCTTCACTCATAAAAAAGACAAAAAGTAATTTTCCGCAACAAATATTCTGTATTTGTTTTAAATTCCTCTAGAATGAACAAGGAGGAGTATTTTTTGCTACTTTTTATCAAAGTAGTTTTAACAGCAATTAAAAAAAACTACTTCTGTACTTCCAAAGGAAATTTAAGCCAAATTTTGTCATCTGTATAAACGTTCATTAAATCTTTCTTACAATACGTATGAGGAAAAAAATAGCAATGTATATAACAGAGATCACGTAGTTTTTCATTAATTATTTATAAATCTAGTCTTTAAGTATAATGCGCAATAACATTTTTTTCAAAAATTCAAATAAATATTTTGAAATATGAAACATTAAATCTATGTTTATATTTACTTAACCACATAGTACATTCTATTTTCATCACCTGATTAATAAAATCGTTAAACTTTATTTTGAAAGAAAAGTCAATTTAGGCCCTCAGTAGGAAAAATAAAAGGTGTTCCTGATCGATTTTGACAAATCTGGTACCATTAAGGAGATATTGATGTGCAGACCTAAAATTCTATTGGGATTACCTTTCGCAAATGAGCCGTTTTCAAGATATCGGCAAATTCATAAGCCGGTTCAGACGAAGATCTCAGTTTATATCTACGTTTTTGCAGACTTGAATAATCACAACATTATTTTTTTTCCATATGAGTTGTTTCTAACATAAACAGTAAATCTAGAAAATGATAAATTTTGGCAATTATTTTTTTTTGTGTCAAGAATCATATTATATCATGAAGGCATAAAAACGAGTTTCCCGTAACCAACCCATATTTTACTCTACATTCTCTAATACCTTTCTAATCTTACCACAATTATCAAATTTGTTGTGGAACAAACACCGTTTGTAACACTAGAACGTCTGGGATTTTGAGTACCTTTAAACGTCCACCGGTGTCATTTTGACACCGTGATATAAAATATAAAAAAGTAATTGTTTAAACTAAATAAAATTACAAGTCTACTGTTCAGTAGGGTTTAGTTTTAAGACTTTTTAAATATTATTTTATATAATTATCATATATTAGTACCCTATATATCATAAAAAACTGGCACTGACATTATGTTTCGCGAAGCTTGTTGGACCACTGCTTTGTCGCAAAATGCATTTCAAGTCGTAAATCTGCCAGGAATATTACTAGTATGTGGTATCTATTCTATGCCATTCCTTGTGACATCTATATCAGGATATACTGGAATACTATCAATTACATCTGCACTTTCTTCAGATTCTTCGCAGTTACTTTCATTCAATCTTATGTATTCATCGGAATTCAAATTAGAGCCAATTCATTCTCAGAAAGCTCTCGAAACACATTAGCAATTTCACCAAGGGCCACTGTTTCATGGTGTCAGCTCTGCACTGAGTTCGGAAATCGAATGAAGTTTTTTTTTATAAGCAGATGAGTAAATGTTATGTAACGAAACACTAAGACGCAACATTTTTAGTATAATTTATTCATTTCCACTGTGACTCAATAACACTGTATTCAAGTCTAAAAATGTGCCATAGAACTTAAGGAAGTTTGTTTTAATAATGGTATCTACTTTGTGGGCTATATTTTGTTGATCGACGGCTTTTTATAATGATAACTTCTCTTGGTATCTAAATGACACCAGCGATTGTTGAAGGTATATTTAATTAGTAAATCACTCCTAATTAACCTAGAACCACAAAATTTCTGTGTAATCACCAGGAAAAATGATTATAAATCACGAAACATTTTCAAATTCCCCGCAAAAATGCGGAAAGGAGAATAAAGTAAACAGGTTCTGGTGTCAAATTAACACCAGCGGACGTTCTAGTGTTAAAATTCTCCAGCCAATATTATGGGGGTGAGGATACATTTAAGTTATTCGTATCCTGTAAATTATTTTTAAAAATTTATAAAAACTGAATATTATCTTTGTTAAATGTATATAGATTCCAGTAAGGGAAAAAATACATGATTGTTTGCACATGAATTAACTGTATTGTAAAAAAATATATATATCGCTTGATAGCTGGGGGTAATAATGTTTTCTTAAATTGATTTAGTTTTTTATTAGTTCTCTTCTTGTAATTACCGCAGGAGGAACTCTTAGTTACGAATAAAAATCTTTGTCTAAAGACAAAAACTGATTCGATATATCATTCCTTATTTTAACAGCGGCCATTTCGAGAGTTTAAATGTCAGTTGCATGTCATAGGTGATGTATACAATGAATACACTCTAAAACACAGCAAGATTACATAAACAGCTAAGATAAACATACGATTAAATTAATTTGACTAGTCTTCTTGCATATTTCCCCCACTGATTTGAAAAATACATGTTCATATTAAATATTCTCTTATGATCTTTTTAGTCACGCCTTTTTTTATAAACTAAAAATACTTTGTAGGAGATATTTTTGTAAAGAGAAGAAATTCCAAAAGGTTATTTAAGTGTAATTAAGATTTAGTATTTTTAGATACTCAAAAAGATAATAATAGAAATGTATTGTGTTCATTTCCTTCAAACTCAAATATCCCACCCCCAAAAATAAACCTTTTTGTAATGAAACGTATGTATGGAATGCTTTCTAGTTATGAAATAAGATATGGATCATAAATACATTGATTCCACTTTTTTTAAGACATTTATCAAATAATACTAGAAAATTCGCTTCAAACACAAATTCAAATTATGTATTAGTTAAAGATATCAAATTTTTTCACATACCCACCTGTATGAATCTGGAGAAAATATTTTTGGGTTAAAGGTTGCTTGAAAGCCTAATTATTCTGCTTAATAAATGTACTAAGTCAGATATTTCCAGGACAATATAAATTTAAAACTAAAAAGAAATTGGATTTTCCATCGAAACTTGAAGTACCAACTGGAAATTCAGTAATTATTATTTTTCAATTTTTTAAGCATTTCATTTACATTATTTATATATTTTGATATATATATGAAGTTACTAAAAATACTCTACTAGAAAGATATAAATCAATAGAATACAAAAGGAAAATAAAACATAAAAAACACGTATTGAATTTTTAAAAAAATGATGCTACACAGTATTATAAATATTGTTGACTTCATACATCTTACGCGTAAAATAATTTATACAAAATTGGAGTCTTACTAGTTTTGTAGTTAGCTAACCTAACCCCGCCCCTACCCCACCACTTTTCTGTTTATAAAACTGAATAAAAGACTTTAAAAAAATGGATATAGTTCTTAAATCAATGGCAAGACAAAAGTAATTTACCCAAAATTGCATTAAAAATGCATAACACTTTCTGAATCTGCGTACAATTAAAAGGTTATTGCCAAATATCGGACACAAATATAAATTTAAAACGTAATATATAAATCCACAGGGTTTCCCAAAAAAGAGCACCTAAATTCTGCACATCTAGATTAATTGTTGGAAGTACATAAGAAATTCCCAAAGAACTTTACCCATGTCATCCACATTTTAGAAAAAAAGTACGAAAAGCAATGCCTTAACGTCAGAGCCTTATTAGACTCATAAATAGCAGAATTTACAAATATTTAAGGAGGAAGATGTTCAAATTGTCCAACGTATATATTGAAGCAAGTCTGAGCGAGATGTGGAATGGATGAGTGCTGACGAAATACAAGTGCTTACAGAAATACAAGTGGAATACAGGCAAATACCGTTTTTGTAGTCACCCTGTATCGATGCATTAATTTATTGAGTTTGTCCCATAGGAAAAAAATTCCAATAGTATAAAAACTGGTGATCGTGTCGGGCATAGAACCTCTTCCACATGTCTGATCCAGCGGCCGGAGTAGGCCATTTTACGTAAATCACGAACAAGAGCAGAATCTTACTCATGAGCTCAATCATGAACTATCGCTTACTATATAAATATCGTAAACTAAGGACGTTCAAGTACAGTTCTCTGGGCATTTTTTATGTACTCCCGAAGAGGAAAATGACTGTGAAAAATGTGAATGCTATATTGCAAACACCATGCATATATATATATATGTCAGGCCCCAGGCTTGCTGGTTAAATGAGGAGGGCATCATCTCTAAAATATACTTCTTTATTCTGCTGCAATCATGTAAATTTCAACATGGCGGCCTTTTGGCGCACAACCGAGTAGAACAATAGATAGTAATTCGACGAGGAGTCACCAGCTTAGCCTTTTTTAGTACGCGTTCGCCTTCGTCAGTGCTCGCTCCACCTTTAAATAGGCTTATTTACCCACAAATCCTTACGCGATGGTAAAGAGTTCGCTCTATTTTTATTTATTATTCACTTAATTTTGAAGCTTATATTTTCACACCTGACACACACACACACACACATATATATATTTATATATAAGGATAATTAAACTAGATCAAAAATTAACAATTAACTCCCTAATCCACTTCTAACTTTTATTTTCCCGTTACATCTTCAAGTATTAAATTTATCAATCAGTTTGGGAATGTAAAAGTTTGTGAAGTTTTAACAGAAGTTTGCCGGCTCCGACCATTAATTTGTATTGCCTTATGTATCATACTTAAATTCCCAAGCGTATCTCTTCAATCGGAAGCGTACTTGAAGAGCATGTGGCTTCTGATGGGGCCGCCTATTCATATGGTTAACACATGTCCATCTCTCCCCTGTCTCTTACAAACAGATTACAAAATGATCTCATGGAATAAAGAAGGTTAAAATAAAATGTATTGATGATCACTCAAATATATATATTGAATTTGCATTTGGGTCCAGAATCTGGCAAAAACTTGTTTATTGTACTCAGATTTAGCGCGGGCTGTGTATTTTTGAATACAATTTTTAAGTAAGTTACCTTTTTCTTGTATTGGATTTAGATATTCTATTTATTATTTTCAATATGTTTTTGCTCAGTGTTATTAACAGAAAGGGGGAAGGTTGGCTGGCCACAAAACATATTCATTCCCATATTCAATCCCAATTTTACATATAAGCTGTCCTAAGTCAGCAGTGTTTATAATATTGTAGCGTCCATATTTTGTTTTTTAATTCTATTATTTTTATTTTTTTCATGTATTTTTTCTAAAATCTATTGTCTAAATAGCTCGCGATTTCTATTTTTTTCGATTTGATTAATGCTTATTAATTTCTATCTTGCTGAAAATTTTTGACTATATATATTAGGTGGGTCTGCAAGTAACTGTTTTGCCAATATTTATTTGCACATTTTTGAATATGTTAGTATTATTTTCGAATCTTGTTAATTTTTAGATACCTAGATTACTTAATTTTTATTGTAATATAGTAGATTATGTTCCTATTTTTAAATATTACCCGACATATTTAAAATTATTAAAAAGGAATTACAATAATGAGTTAGCAATCTTTTGAGACCTGCAATTAAGTGTTATGAATAATCTACTGATAAGTAATTTTTTTGATAAAAGAGACTCTTTTGATTTTAACATTTTAAACATGTAATTCTGGTGCAGTAACATACACCTATCTATTTTTAGAAATATTATCTTAAATTTTATAGGATGAAACAATGGTTTAGTTACTGATAATGGTTTAAAACAAAGTAATTTCAACAATTTTGCAATAATTGCTTGGATTACAACTATCCAAGTAAATTCATTTTTAAATATATTTCTATGTTATTTTATCTCCTCTATTTTATTTATTAATTTCAATATGATATAATTTGCTTAGTTTAATTACAACAGAACAATCTAACTAGCGCCACTATTTTTTTTTGTTTTATGTGTTAACATTTCAATATTAACACGTCATGTTTGACTATGATGCAATGTGTTTATTTCTCAATTGGTTAGCATTATTACATGTAAGTTGTGCTTAAATTCATCTATTTGAAGGAAACCTTTTTTTTTCTAAATTTTATTTTATTTTACTGTCTGGTGCAAAATACGCGTGTGTTAGTTTTAGGCCGAACTTTTCAACATGGCTCTGTTTTTTCAATTATCACAAAAATGTCTGCTGTGCGGGGAACAGGGATCCATAATGAATACTTGACTCTAATTTCACTGTTCCTAATTCAGCGACAGCTTTAGAAATCATAATAGGTCTCCATTTTAGTCCAAAGACTCTTTTGATTTCTTCTATTTTAAAAGTTCTAACTCTGTTTCCTGTTATGCATATTTTTATTCAAATATATTACAGCATTCATTTCCACCATTTACTCTCTAGTTATGTTTCTAGAATCTGGTTTCTATATTTTACCATTGTTGTATAATGCTGTCTTATTATTTTATTTCATTTTATTATACTATGTATTGTGACGGGGCTATCCTCGAGAATCTATTACTAATCCTCTTGGGTAACTTTGGGGCCAGCATTTATTCTATTTCCCCACCTCTTCATGAAAAACACGAGATAGTTATATGATAATTAGTTCGACTATATAAAGCCTAGTTTTCGTAAATGTTAAAGAGAAGGAGTTGCCTAGCTGTACGTAAGTATCGAAGGAAAATTACTTCAACAAGCTTAGCGCGCATTTGATAGTATTTGATATTTATAAAGTAAAGTATTAGATTAATCATTAAAGGAATCAAAGGAATTAGATTTAGTACCGACCTGAGGTTAGCAAGAGTTCGTCTCCTTGTCCGTTCTGTTAGCTGAGATTACTTAGACGGGAATATTAGATTTGAATGTTAGATTTGAGTATCGGATTTGAGTATCAGGATTAATCTAGGTATTAGAGAATCACTCCGAGGTTTCTACTTATAAGTTGAACTTGTGCTTGTTAATTGTGTCTGTCTGTCTTAAATAAATATTTGTTACTATGGCTTTTGTTAGAGATTATATGTTTCCTCCTACACTTAGAGGCGTGTCGGACGATGTGAACTCAGTCCAAGATAGGACTGGGACACGACAGTATATATATACTTTCACCAATGTGAATTTTAAGCTAATAGGAATAAAACTGAAGAAAAGGGATTATTACGATCAGTACAATGAACACGTAATTCAGTAGAAGGTGATGCATATGCAAATGTCAGGAAAAAATGTCTCGGTGGAAGGAACGTACTCAAAACACGTGTGACCGGTTCGAACAACTCAAGACTGCAATAAAAGAAAGAACGGAGGCGCAATTCAAGCCATTCGCTGTAGATGAAAATTACTTATCTAGTGAAGAATGTCTAGAAAATCACCTGGACGAATAAAAAGTGGTAAGAATGCTCTGAAGGCTCTATGAGAGGCGTAGTTTGACTTGTACAACTTTCGATCTCAACAAAAGTGTCATTAAAGCCTTTCAAACTTTAGGTATAACTGTTAAAACAGTTAGTGGTGGCGTCGCGCCTTAGAAAAACAGCTATAATGAACACCGATATATAGTTCAGTAGGTGAAAATAACCCGATATTAGTTAATAAACGTCATTCAGCAACAGGGCGAAAAGTGCCGCTGTTTCCTGTTGTTGGAAGCCTTCACAAATGTGGTCTATTTGCTCACTGTCCTGAACGCTGCATCCTTTTTTGAAAGTTGGCCATCAGTGGCACCGTTTAGAGTGGTGTAAGGAGCACAAAACTTCGACATCTCATCAATGGAATTGTATCCATCTTATAGATGAGATTCGTTTCAGTGCAACGAGGTTTTTTCAAAGCAGTAGCATTGTAGAGAGATCGGAATACTGTTTCATCTCAGTAACATCAGAGATAGAGATCATTACGGTGGTCCTGGAGCTCTTATGCATTAAACTGAACGGGTGGAATGAGTTCCACGTTTGCTTGTTGCTGTTATTGACTCTTCATTATCATTACTTTTATATAAATAATTATACGAATAGCTAAATAATAAATCATTATAAGAGAGTTTTTTATTGACCAGATGAACCTTTTAAAAATATAGCATTATTCATTACCTAATCTGAATTCGAACAAATAAAGTAAATAAATAAATGCGCACACAATTGCCTAAATTAAAAAAAATAAAGACTTGCACAGTTTTGAAGAAAAAAAAGTTTCTTTCTTTCTTTCTTGTTTACAAAAAATACGTACATCATGAGTTCATGAAAATAGTTTTTAATATTATTCATAAGAAAATCAATATTTCTTAATAACTGAATAAACTTGTTGTGAGGATGAAAATTGTTTTCTTTTAAAAAAATTCCTCTTCTTTTTTCAAAAACACAAGTTATTTCATAATCATGCTTGTAATTTTATGTGTTACACTTAATTTTTTTTTAAAAAAAAAAAATTCTAATGCATTTTTCAATTTCTTGCAGAATACAGTAATAGAAGAAATTGATCATACATGGAATCTTACATAAAAATAAATCTCGTTTTCATTGCCACTAGAGTTTAAAGATCGTAAGTGTTGCTGTCTTTTGAACAAAAAACAGGACTATCTTGCTCTTTACATAAGTTATACAAGTTGGTCTCTTTCCATCATTGAGATACCATCTGTACAGCCTTAAAATGATAGACGCTGTCCATCTCCAGAATCGTTCAACTCTATCTTATCAAGATGGCAATGAATACCAACTACTCAATACGCCTCTATTGATCAGTGTGTCGCAGAACGCCTAACAGCTAATTGTAGAATTTGGTTAGCAATATTACATATCGAGGTACATTGCATTTACATTTCCATTGCAACAATTTCTAATTTTCAGAATCGCAGTCAACAATTGTCTAAAATAAAAATAAAATTAGAGGATAGGTTTTTTCTTTTTTATACAAAAAAAAGATGCACGTATAATAAAGAATTCATCTAAAAGTTACTAATAGTGTTAATAAAAGTAGTAACACTTAAAAATTTAAATGGAGAAATGTACATGTGAGATAAAAATTAATTTACCTGGCATGTATTATATGGGTTGAATATTGTGCTTAAGTAAAGAAAAATAGTATTTATTACTGTCTCTCTCTCATTCATAACTAAGATTTATAAGCAATACAATGATTATTAAGAAGTTACTTAATATAGGAGTAGAGAAAATATATATATTGCGATAAAAAATAGCAATTAAATCAATTCAAATGTTTTTAGACTATATTTTGGAATGATACAATTATTTTTAATCAGATAGACGTGTTACGCTTACAAATAACAATGTCCTTTAAATGACATGATAATATACATAAAAGTATAATCGAATAAAATTTTGAAAAATGAATTTTTTCTATAACAGTAATTATTAAAATAGTTATTTTACTTTATTTCCTATAAACATGAAGCATTTATAATATTTAAGAAAACCATATATTCTTTCTTTTTCGTAATTCTCATCGTAGCTGTAAGGAATTACGAAATTATTAAATCAATTAACTAACTTAATTACAAAATATTTACTTACTTACAGTAAAATATTTTTTTAGAATCAAATCTCGCTTTTTCGGAATCAAGAATAGAATAACTTAAGTGATTTATCTATATTCGAATCACACATCATTATTTTCAAAATATATTCGAAGCAACCATTAGGGAGCCATTTACTGGATTACTTCCTAGTCGCCATTTCATAATATGTTTCCACTTTTTTAAACAACGAGTGATAAATGGACCAATAATTCAAAATTAAAAACCAGGATATAACCCCATAAGGTTTCACGATTGTAACATTTGACCTTGACAGTTTATTGAACTATTCCGTTGAATCGCCTGAAGCTTTAGATAAAAAAACTTTTAGGACGTATTAAATTTGAATACGAAAGTAATTTGGAGTGTTACAGATCATTTATTTGTATATACATTAAATGATTAGGTCCTTTAAAATAAAATTGTATTTTCGGATTTTTAATCATATTCTACAGCTTAAAAAAAGAAACCATATAACGTTGGGTATAAATGTGCTAAAAAATATATCAACAACTGTATATAATACTCGTTTAAAATTGGGTAATATATTTTCAACATCTGTACCGCAAATAAAAAAGGTTGCAAGCAAAATTTAAAAAAAAATGAATTTGAATTTTTTTTATAGTGAATCTAGTAAATAAAATGGGTATAAAAAAGAAAAAAAGTCTAAATTTTACCAAATTATATTAATTATTTAATCAAGAACATCAAATGTTTACCTTAAACCAATATTAAGCAGTGCATACTTCCACATATATGCGGATCCGGTCTTAAGCAGTAAGTTCAGATCTCTTCAAAAATTTACCCAAATCCGTATATAAGTAGAAAATTCATTTCTTTTCCAAACATGTCACCACGAGGGCTAAATTTTGTTATGGGGATGGAGTATTTCCCAATCAAATTATCAAGAATAAAATGTCAGACGCAAATGACGATAGTTTTATTTCTGATAATCCTATAGGTTGAGTTAACATGCATTTTGCGAATATTTTTTATTTACTACACCAAGCTAGTCAAACAAACTGCTCTTTTTCCTCAAAATGATTGTGTAAATGGATCGTATACAGAGCGGGAATGTCGACCTATATTTTATGATCTGTAGGAAAAACACACTGTTGAGCGATCATATATAAAAATTCAGACATCCTTGTAAACGAATGGGGGGGGGCTTTGCTAACTATTCTCAAATTTAAGTGTAGACTTATGTGACTTAAATGCTAATGTGATTTTTTTAGAATAAGGATTCCGTTAAAAACACCCTAAAATTTTAAAGGTTAAAGTTACACGTGCAGATAGAAAATGTAAAATAAATAAATAGATAAAGAAGAAAAGTGTTCCTTAAACAGCATTTTTTTCGAGATTTTTAAATCCATATATGTGAACCAATATATTTACTGTAACTTTAAAAAAAAGCTTCGAAATATATGTTCTTATATACACCGGCAAAAATACAGCATATAAATAATTTTAACTATAAAAAGATCATTGAAATGCTTATCAAAAAGTTATATATATATTTTTTTTTTGCTTGATGACTTCATATTGTTTCCTTAAAAATTTCGTTTCTGTGATTAACAGAGTTTCCATGAGTATTGAAATAAAGTGCTTTATTACTGTTCTCTAGGGGCAAAGAAAAACTATAAATGTTTAAAAAAAGCAATTAAAATCAATTTATTGATTTTGCATTAAATGATGGACATTATTGTTTTAAAAATATTCAAGTCAATTTTAAAAATTAAAGAATTATTATTTTTTTTACTTAAGTTACTCACAAAGTTTCAAAAAGTAAATACAAAAATAATGTATATATTCTTCATTTAAAATATGTTTTAATTACTAGTATTCTTTTTTACTAAGAAAAAATTGCAACAATAATTTTTACTGACTTTTAAGAGTATTGAATTTTAATTAGGTATCAACAGATTCCATAATTTAGCCTTGACATCATTTCTTTGTTTTTATTGCAGTAGGATTTTTCAATTGATTGTTTTAAAAAAAACCTTAAGGCTGCCCAAAACTCAGAATATCTTCCCTGTATATTTTAAATCGGAGTAAATATGATTAGCTGAAAGACAATATTTTCAATTAAAATGATACGTTTATAAAACTTATAACTTTTTGTATGTTTTCAGTGAAATCAAAATCCATTAAAAAACATCTTAACCCATTTTAATGGAAAGTTCCATTTTAAAAATCTCATTTTTTTTTATATGCTTATTCTAAAAATAGGAGGAAAAGTGTGTGTGTGGGAAAAAGTGTAAAACAGTTCCTAAAAAATAAAAAATGCTTTTATTTAAAATTCAGTTTGAGCAATCTTGAACAAGAAATATCAGTGCTAAAGTTTCACTCGAGTTTATGCATATTATTCGATAAAAATGTGAAAGATTTAATTTAGTTACATTAAAATACATATTGTGAAATATATGTATAAATGTTTTCCTGCATGTTATTTAAAGATCAGCGGGAAAAAAAACTTGGCATCAAGGTTAATAATATTATAGTATTTAAATACTTACGACACACAAACGCGATTTTTTTTAAAAAAGTTTTGTTTTAGATTTGTTTATATAGTACATTTCAAGAAAAATTTACTAAAATTAAGAAGAGAAAAAGAAATTATTATCATTAAAATGGAGAAAAATTGGTAAAAGTTTTCGAAAAATAACACAAACGTGACCCATTCTGTACAAAAGGTTTATGAACAAATTATCAATTTTTCAATTCTGATGTGTTGCTATGTTATTAATTTTTGAAATGACCTTCAGGATAAGAGATGTTTTAATTTTCACCAAAATTAGAGCACTTTATTTTAGTTATTATATGAAATTGTTTAAAAAAACAGTTATTATTTTCACTTAAATGACTGTAAATTTTGTAATAAAACAGTGATTGACAAATCTGAAGGTTAAACCATTTCTACAGTTGTACAGAACATACACAAAAATTATTTTGTAAACTTTTTGACCAATCACTGGTTCCATTTGAGCATTTAAAAAATACCTTTCTAGTAAAACGCGTTTTCAAGTATGACATCTTGCTTAAAGCAATGGCATTTTTTTAATGGCAATTTTTGGCAAAATTCATAATTTTAGGGCAGTCAGATACCTTAAACCGTGTGTTGGTTCTTCAAATTTCTTATTTTAAATATTCAGTAATATTTGATGTTTAAAATCTAAATTTTTATAATTACAAGGAAATAAGCACCATTTATCTAATTTATAAGAAAAAATTAAGTTTATTTCGATTGATTCAAAATATCATTCCTTAAATATGTAAGGAAAAATATTTAACTGATTGTGTGTATTCTTTATAAAAATATGAAACTTTTATAAAAAAAAGTTTCCTTAAACCTTGAAATAAAGTAATCGATGTTGAAAAATAGAACATCCGTTTTTCTTTTCTATTCACACAGTGTTGTTGAAAAATATGAATTTTTATCAATTTATCTTGAAAAAATGAATTAAGAATTATCTACTTTGATAGAGTAAGATTATTAAAATTAATTCTATATTAAAATGGTTTAGTCAAAACATTTTTACTATTTTTATTATTGCACGTAAAATAAATTTTATTCTTTTAAAAAAAATTGTTAATGTTTTCATTTTACTTTATTTAAAAAGTCTTAGAATTACTGTAAAAAAATTACATTTATTTACCTCGAGAAAATAAAATTATACGTTTTAGAAGCGAGAGCAAATTTATAGTGGACATTTTAAAATTAAGCTAAAAATAAATTATAATCTTCTTACTTTCAAGAATCCGTTAAAATTTAAATACTTTCGAGAGTTGGAGATGATGAAATATTTCTGGAGAAAAAATATTTTTAATGAAATATTTATCATACTATGAATATATTTATATACATTCTAATAAATAAACTTTCGGAGTGCATGATTGCAAAATCAACTGAATGAAATCCAAGAAACTCTATTTTAAAAGAATAAATTCTTGAGATACGTTTCCGACGTTCTGCCCTTTTCCAACTTGCAGTGCAGCCATCGTAGCTTAGAATTAACTACAACTGCATTTGAAATTGTAAAATAGATTTTTTGGAACATATAAAAAGTCTAAATAATATTTTACGTTTTATATTCTTGCAAACATTTTAAATAATAAAGATGAATTCCTCTTAAAACATATCATTTTACAATAATAACCTGTAGTAGCTATAAGTTTATTTATTTAAATAATAAGGAAGGATTCTTCTTAAAACAACATCTTAACAATAATAATCTACTGTTTCTATTAAAGTTATCGATTTTAATAATACTGAAGGTTAAAGTATGATTGCGTATACACACATACATTTAAATTTGAAAGAGTAAATTAATGTACACTAATCAAAACTAGACATTAAAAACTAGATATGAATTATAGTAATATATGGGCAAAGATAAAATTGAAATGTGTTATATTAGGAGATTTAAGCTTATTTTAAGAAGGATTTTAATGCAAAATTTAGAGGGGAAATTTTTCTTAAATTGCTTTAATATTTAAATAACTTTCCACTCAACCATTTTATTTTAAATGCCTATTTTTCTTGAATTTTTAAATATATACTTGTTATTAATGTTATTTGTGTCTTAGAGTACCTATTTCAAAATATAAGCCATAATTTTAATTTTTAATTTTCGTTGTGATACATAGTTTTATATGAAAATGAAAGTGATATATTTATTTTTTATTTGTAATGCAAAAAAGTATGAAAGAAAAGTGTAAACTTTTCAAACTTCTTTTCATCTTCCATGATAAGGAATATTTTAAAATATTATGTAACATTTTAAGCTTAATTTTTTTTACTGAAGACAAGCAGTATAAAAGAAATTGAAGCACAAGACTTACATGTTAACCATACTGAGCAAACATCACGATAATCTATTAAGTTGATAAGGTGATTAATAACATTTTACCATCAATGTTAATAAAGACTCTTAGCTGAAAATTTGAATTCCTAAGGCTGAATAGAAAGTATTTTAATTTAATATTTCATGCAAAAATATCGTCATTAATAAATTTATAAGGGTTTGCAGTGTTATGTTTGATACAGTATGCTGCAGATGAGCATTTTGTGAGTAATTTCGATAACATTAATTACACATCATGAGATAAGCTTAAATGATAAATATACTTCTGATTTACATATTTCCAATTATTTTTTAATATACGAATATTTCTAGAAGTTTTAAAATATTTATTTTTAACTAAATTAATTTCATTGTGAAATATCACTCGGATTTTTTTTATCACCGTGCTTTGTTTTCAAAATACGCTATTGAGATTCTATACTTAAAAACTATAATATTTTCCATTTCTTTCAAAATAATTCATTAAATTCCCCCTTTTACCCACATAAGGAGAATTTAAAATCTACTTAACAAACATTATTTATAGAAATAATTCTGGAACAGAATTAAAAATGATCCTGCTGCTGCTCTTTAATAAAAATTATGTACGTTTGCTCTCAAAAATGTATATCATACTAAACGAAAATTAAAGAAAGAAAAAGATGGAAAAAAATAGATTTGAGAAAAATAATAAGTTAAATGAAAATGTGTTATAACTTACGCTGCACATTGCATAAAGTTCATCACATTTTAAGAAATCATTTACAATTCAAAATAAGGTTTAAGAAGAAATATCTTTCAGAAAAGAGATTTTTTTTTCTAAAAAAGGTTTTAATTAGTTTATTTAAATCCTGTTTTCCGCACTATGGTTTATTTAGATTAATACTTATCTTTCATTTTGATATCCCATAAGATGTTTATTTATTTTAAGTTTGAATACAAATTCTTATAGGGAATATTTATTTTACTAAACATTTTATGTAGGGTAAGAGGAAAATAGAATTTCATTCCTATGTTTTAAAACTAAACTGCATTGCATTAAACTATTATGTTTTATCCAATTATTCTTTTCTTTTATTTCTTAACTTTTTATACTGTATAAATTTTGCGCTTTACAGAATATTACAATAAGCGATCAAAACAAACGCTAAAATATTCACCAGATTTTTACATAGCTCATATAAAAATTATGAATGAATGGAGAGAAACAGACAGAAATCAATGTTATACACACTTCATAAAGTTAAAGAATTATGGTCATCCTCATGAATATTTCAAAAGGCGAAAGGAAACCCTTTGAAATATAGTAAGTAAAATATATTGGACTTTCATCCACAAATGACCAAATTATACTTAAAATCAGGTTTCTTCAACATACCACCTCCTTTTTTATATCCTTTACATTTTTTTTCCTTTTAAAATGTAACCAACTCGCCAGTAGATGAAAAGGGCAATACATTTTATACCAAAGCCCTACCTTCCGTTTCAATTCGTAAGCATTTGATACATTATTTCACTCTTTCTTCAGACGAAGTACTTGAATAGATTTGACGCCCCTATTTTACTCATCATGAGGCTTGGGACCCTCTTATTCCCGATTCTCTCTCCTGGTCCCCTGGTTCTCCAGGGCATTGAAACAGGATCACACCCTGCTTTGAATCGACGTTCTTCTATGGTAGTATCTTTTCACTTCTTCACAAAGGAAAAAGGAATGACTTTTCTTTTATTTTTACGACTTGACACCCCGTGCCTCTTTTTTCCTTTCTTCCTTTCCCCTATTTCATGTGCCAAGTCTTTTGATACATTTATACTCACACTTCTTTCACGGTTATCCGGGTTTTCATCTCCCTGTGCCTTTTCCGGATTTGGATTCCGAATATTGAGAGTCGTCCATATTATTATTTTTTCCCTTTTTATTTCTTTTCTACATTTTATTTTTGAAGCATGGTGCAGTGTATTCTTTACTATCTAAAAGTGAATTGTTATGAAGTATAAAAACTCACTTAAATATTAATAATGCAAAAGATAATAGTGTATTTTAAGCATAAACTTTGATATAGTACTTACTTTAAAACTCTTTTCTCAAAGTTCTAGTAAAAAAAATAAGACAGAAGGAAGGTTTAATCAAAACTGTTGAAATAATAAATGTTAAAAGAAAAATTTTCCCCATTACTTCAAATATTATTAATAAGTGCACCTAATTCAAGATCAATAAATGCAATTTAAAACCAAATCATAATTTTATGTAAATTACTAATAGTCGCATTTATAAAGTTTTACATTTCAGAGTAAATAAAAAAAATCTCCATAAATTTCAAAACATTTGCTCCGGGAGTTTCAATACACAGCAGTTTATTAATTTTTTTAAAAAAATTACAACTAAATTAAACTTTTCAATGTACTGTTCAAAAATAGTGCATTTAAAAATAATAAAATTGGACAGTAAAATTTTCTAGAGAGCAAAGGAAAAACGTATGCTTATATACCTTTATTATACTATGCAAAATGTCTCACAAAAAGCGAGATCCACGCAGAAAAACTGTTTACAATATTTAAATAAAGTATATGTATTTTATTTTAGCACAATTGCCTAATTGTATGCATTAAACATGTGCATCTTTGTGAAATGATTACGTGTTAGCTGAAGAATTTGAATTAAGAATAAATAAGAATTGAAAGCAATTCAAATTGGGTTAGTCTCAGCTTTGATCTTAAAATAAGTATCACATCAAAAACTTTCATCATATTCAGTCGGGATATAAAATTTTAAGGCATAAAACTGACTCTAATACCTTCTGCTATAATTGTTGTTAGACTATAGAACTGTAGAGTTCAGTTAATTTTATCAAATTATCTTTAAAACTGATTGATTTCTTTCTCACTCATTGTAAAATATTACTTAATTTTAAATTTTATCTATGTCATTAGAATTAAATTTTTTTACTCTAAAGGAAAGAAATAACTTCGATAAGCAACTTGTTAAAACATGGAATAAAATTGAGCTTATAATAGAAAAAAACGTTCTGATATCGATTTTCTTACGCACACACATACATACACTCAGTATAGCATAAATTATAGTTTTGCGTGGCAACTAAGAATCAAATCAAAATAATTATTTGTATTTTAAGATATGAAAGGAGTTAAATTTCAATTAAAAGTAAAATTGTAAGAAAAAGCTCTGTTTTATAACAAAATAATCAAGAATCATAAAACTATTGCCAACTCAGCTATTAGCTTCAGAAAATGCTTGTAGTATTAATTGCTTTTTTTTCAATGAAAATGTGGTAATAACTTGCTAGTTCTTATTTCAAATCTAGCTGATTTGTTAAATTGAAAGTTGAATGAAAATATGTTTTCCTACATTGGCAAAATAAATAAATAAATTATTAATTAAATGAAGTTTCTTAGGCTTTTACCTTTGCTTCTGAGTTTCTTATCATATAAAATATTTTTTATTCAATTAATGTATCTATATTTATACATTAAATACTATTAAAATGTTTAATATACAGGTTGGAAATATTTTGGTACAATTATTAACGAACACATTAAAAAGTTAACTATGATAAAACTTGTACAAGCACAATCAAAAATTTATGAGATTAAAATTATTACAAATATCTTGTACTTTTAATGCTGCTTATAAAATTTTACCGAAGACTGAAAATCCATTCTTATTTTTTTAACAGTTTTATATTTAAACAAAGTGCGTCAATTTTAATAGAAACAAAAATAACACTAAAATATACTATTGAATGAAAATAAAAATTATCTTAAGCCAATTAACACTCTAATTAAAGAGATAAATGATCACTTTACTTCATTTTCCCCCCTGAAATATTACATTTTTTCAGAACAATATATGAAATATACGCGAAGATAATCATTGTTTCCCTTTAAAATTAAAAATACATTTTTGAATTTACAAACTCGATTAAGCTTATTAAATTTATAAGTGAAGTAATTAGTAAAAGTACGAAAAGGTACATTCGGTATAAATGAGGCGTGAGTTAAATTATAAATAAAAAAGAATGCGACCAAAATGATCAACTTAATGAAATTTCCTTCGATATTATATATATATATATATATGTGAAGTTCTTTCCCTAAAGATAATCCATATTGTGTTTTTTTAAACATACCTTATATACATATTGTTTATTCGTTAAAAATAGAGAGAGATTACATTAAATTTCAGTTTATTCTCTGTGAAATAAAGTAAATTAGAGAGCGCATTTCTCATGAATAGGTTATACTTATTTATTAAGGATATTATTTACAAGTATTGATTAAAAAAAGCTTATTTTCCTTTTTCTCGAAATAAATATTGCCTTGTCAGTGTCATAACAAAATGGATTTTCTAAAAGCTGACTTTGCCCCAGGTTAAGTAGTAAAAAAAAGTGTGCATAATTTGATCTAACGTGTATTCGTAGAGTAAGAAATGGATTATTTAGAGTGAATAGCATAAACATTTTAGGAGCAAGAAGATAATCTCCACCAATATAATCAATCAAAGTCACCTCCAAAATACTCCGGGGAAGAAAGTGACAATGCGTAGAAAAACCAGTTATTTTGCATTTTTTATCAAAAAAAGAAAGTGAACATTATTGTGACGAGTAAAGTTTTCCATTTTCTCCAGAGAAAAAGAAAACCCTGTTTTGCATAGTATTTCCTTTTATATCTATGCTAGACACACTTGAATAAAAGTGTAAAAGTTTGATTAAGTGCCTTCGGAAAAAAAGAATGTGTTATTTTTGTAGCTTGAGGAGATTTTTCGAAGGTAAGAAGATATATGGCATTACTTTCACCCGGTTAAACAGATCAGTTTTGAGCTTTATTGCTTTTAAATTAAATATCATATTGATTTACGCATCGTTTTTCATTGAAATGAGTTTTTCGTCATTATTTGCTGGATACAGTATATTATATACTAAGTATGTACAAGCATTTTAGTTTTTCCTGTTAATTGATAAGAAATTATATTCAATGTAGAAAAATTAATATATATATATATATATATATATATATATTATGTGTGTGTTTTCTTTATTAGTTTCTGGTTATTTTACACAGGAGTAAGTAAATAAAAGGACTTTTTTACGTTTTAATTTTCAATATTATAAAATTTCTCCGTATGGGTAGAGAAAAAAACGTATTTTATATCCATACACCAGAGCTTGTCAAACTTTCAATACTTGCAACCGAATTTTCAATCAGTTTTCATTATCCCCACCCGACTCGGGACAATTAGAAGGTATTGAATTCAATAGTAATATACTTTGACGTTCAAGTTACAATACGACATTAGTTATAAACCCTACAAATTATTATAATATTAATAATTTTTATATAAAAATATATATGAAAAGCACATGTAGTCACTGGTAATTATTAAACTTGTTTTTAACTCCGTATTTTAAAATTTGTCATCAAATACATTGCGCAGTACTGGTACATTTATAAATGTATTATATCAGTGTATATGTGTATTTTAATATTTAGCATGTCAGAATGTATTTTACTTGATTCTTTTCTGTAAATTAATCCTTTATAAAAATAATCTTTTGGTTTCGGCATGCCTGAGACCCAACTATGTTTATCCTACGTTCCCCTAGAGGGGTACACCCCATAACTTGAGAAACGTTGCCATACACTTTTCATAAGTTAATTATGATTATAAAGGGTCCAAAACAATCCAATGTGAATGATATTTTTTATTACTAAAATATCTTTTAAGCTTTCAAAAGATTTTTTTATCACTTTTCATTTATCCTCAGATAAAAATATCCACTAGTATAATTTTAAGAAATATGAATTTATAGAGCATGAACAACTTTTAAGCAATGAAAAACACAAATAATTGAATTTTAAAAGTAAAATCTCGATTTTTATCATCCAAGTTCCTTTCTTGCCAAATATTTATTGTGTTTACTATATTTATATAAAGATGGACCTGTAGATTCAAGGTAATCTGATAAACTGTATATGATATTTTCTTAAAATTCTCTCATTTATTTTGATGGAGAAAGCAATAGATATGTTGTTCGTTAAAAATTTGATCTTCTGAACAATTTTTCTACTCATTATTTCATTCAACATTTCTGCTACATTATATTCATGCATTTAGATTATGTTTGGTTTATTAGTTCTTATATAATAAACTACTGCAGCATTGTCTACCTGTCGTTTTATTGTAAAACAGACTAGGCTGAAGGCATGATGCGGAGACCATCTATTAGCACCAAAACAAATGACAAAATACCTTCTTCGATTTCGGATATGTAAATGATTCGAAGGATAGTCATTTGCAGATTTACAGTAAGCGCATATTAGGAAAATCGTACAGTCTTACTGGCTTCAATAAATTTAAAATACATCATGTTTCAATCAGAGGGGGCTTGGTACGACGTGCTGATACAATCTATCAGTCAAAATTGAAAGCCTTTCAAAATGTAATGTAAGCAAGTGGCAAAAAGACATAAGTGATAAATCACTTAATGATTTGTTTGTGTGTGTTTTAATAGTATTCATAAATTCCAGATGAAGTGAGGGTATTACCCACTTGTGGTCCTCTTTTTCAGAAAACTATTTTCCTCATATCCATCTAAGCCAGTGTGAGAAAATATAGGCTCGACATAAATATTAAACTGCAATTAAAGTTATTTCAGCTGTTATAGAATTCAGCATTTCCCTATATCTGTAAGCTTACAACGGAAGACTAAACACCGACTTGAACATTGGATTTCAATATTTTTGCAAACATTTCACAAAAGTTAATATTGTCTAAAAATACCCTTGAAAATACACCTCCCGGAGTTCGATGTTAAGAACTATATATTAGGGACTATCACCTTGAATGAACAGATCCTACAAATAATGAGGCCATTACAATGTGAATTTTTAGCCTTTCCTAGACATAAAAACTTATCAGCATCCTATTGCTTATAATAACTACATAACCTGTAATAGTAACGAGAGTTAGCAATACAAACTTCTAGTTTAAGTTGTTTTTAATTGGATAGCCTTAAGCAGATATGGAGTGTGAAAGAAGAGAACATCTGTACTCGTTGAAGTTATAATTGTCGATATCTGAAACACACACAAATGTATTCTTTATGCATGCTTAAAAATTGAAATGGAAAAAAAAATTAATTTAAATTTCTTTTAAGAAGTCCTCTTTTGCCCTCTCAATCTGTTAGCGAAAAGAACTTTAAATGTATGAAATACTTGTTCTTATTATCTAAACAAGATTTATGTTAGTTTGATATAAGATATTTATGAATCCAGAAAGAAGCTGAGGTATTTGAATGTGTCTTGTAAAAATACATTTGTTTTATTTCGCAGGTATGTGGTTGGTATTCGCGCTAAAGGCTTACAGAAAGCTGTTGGCTTGCAGAAAGCTTACAAAATAATTAGGGAAGAGTTTAATCCTGAATTTGGGGTTCAAGATAAATTTATATAAATATTTAAATACAAATTTAACACATTTTACTGAAGTTTAAATTCAAACTCAAGTATGCATAAAAATATTCACAAAATTATTGTAAATTTTGTAATAACTAGAAATCTATTTTTCTACATTATATAGAAACAACAAAAGAAGTTCACTTAAAAAAATCCAAAAATGTTGATCCATTTTACTATTAACATTGATGCTTCAGAAAATCTATTATCCAAACGAGATTTTTGTTTTTGATTCATGAAGTTTCAAGAAGCTTAATAATCTGTTTTTCCAGATTCTAATAAATGCGTCTGACCCATTCAAAAGATGGTTACAGTATGACCGATAGAAATATCTTTCTTATATCCTAAATGCATGTTTTGAAGTATAAATCTGATGATTATTACAGTAGCCCCATTTGCATCTAATTTGTTTGAATGAGAGCAAGTTCTAAGCATCATATGGAGACATAAAGACCTCCCTTTACCACAATTTAATTTCAATAGGTGACAATTCTACATCTGTATAATTATAAAGAGAACAAGAGCTATTTTATCATCTTCATTACATGGATATGATTCAGGTTCATTTCCATTCTCTAAGTTGTTTACCATAATGCCAAATTTGATTGTGTTATCTAATAGACATTTCCTAAAAGTCGGGATGAGAAATTCTACCATTCTACTGTACAGGCGATCAGGTCTAGAATATATGCAAAATTACAGTTCTCTAAAGCTTCTTTCAATTCTAGAAGGAAGGCTAAGCAAGTTGCAAGATAAATGTTTACTTGTAAATTTATATGTAGTATTTTGGGAACTGCTTTTTATCTGATTCCCAACTACATTATTGTTAATATTGAAGCTCAAATAGTTTGTATTTTCGTTCTAGCATCTCATGTCGATGTTTCTAGACTAATTTTTTCAAAAAGTATTTCTTTAATGCATATGAAATATATATATATATAGTGGTCAAATGATACCTCACCTACTTCTAATAATTTTTTTTTCTTTAAATTCAAGCTATAGAAAATATTTATTAATATCTTAGAAAAAAGTTATTAGCGAAGTAATCGTCTCTATTATTTCAAGTTCATATTGTTTTCATTTTGTAAGACAATTTCTTTTTTTTAAAACAATTCGTTCTGTTTTATGATGTCATAAGCAAAAACAGTTGGTGAGATCAAAAAATGGCTCAATTTTCAGCTAGCGACAAAATGTCGTGAAAGAATCTGAAATTTCAAAACAACTTAGAATATCAAGTAGAAAAGTAATAAATATACATAAAGCATATTTAACTAAAGGTAGCACAAAAACTTCATATAGTTTATGTTAGACCTAAGAAAGTGAGAAAACGTGATGAAGGGAAACTGGAGATGAATGAGAAGAAAAATGGGGAAAACAGTTGATTGACAACTCTTAAAATTACAAAGGAGTTCAATTTAAAATCGGAATCAAAATTCTCTCAGAGAATAATATGAAGAAAACTTAAATTTTTGGACTTGGATGTCGACGCGTTTGACTAACACAAAATCCCTATTTGTCACTATAAATAAAAAACCCGTTATATTTGGGCTAAAGAATACAAATTCTTAGAAGTAGAAATGTCGAAGAAAGTTATATGGTCCAATTAAAACTATCTTGCAATTTTTACAAATGATCGCAGACAAAGAATTCGTTGGAAACAACTTCAAGCCCTTTATCCAGATTGCATATAACAAGTCATGCAGGACTGAGGTAAATGACTAATGATCTGGAGAGCATTTGGTTGGAATGAGATCGGTCCGTTTATCACAATAAAAGGTAAAAATTTTGGAAATGAGTACTTGTATTATGTAGATACCATGTGAAAATATTATTAAACCACTAATGTGTGTGTGAAAGATGTTTATCTCTATAGAGATTGAAATATATCTAGACGACAATACTACTTCCTATCATGCAAATTTGCACATACTTGGTTTAACCATAACCATGGTGTATTTGATCGTCCGAAATGGCATCAAAAAAGTCCAGATATCAATGTAACTGGAAAAGGGACTGAAACTGGAGACTGGAAAGGCATTTTAATAGTGTTGAATGACATTTTTACAAATGGCTTATAACTAGAAATGTATCTTCATAAAGCATGATCTAAAATAACTGTAGAGACATATCTTCAGCTTATTTTATTAGTATCATGACGAGTCAATCTCTATACAATGCAAATGCCAGAAGCATCAAATATAAGATGGGGTAAACAAATTTATTTGGACAGTATGTTTATTATGTACACCTAGCTTGCTATTGATTTTGTTAGCATTCTCTAATATTATTTGTCTTAGCATCGATGCTTCTCAATAATTCAAACAATTAATTTTTCTATTGGTATCTCTATATAATATTTTTCCATATTGTCTTTGTTTAATTGACCAAAAATACTGAATCTGCATTTTTTATGCAGATCATTTTGCTTTTTAACACATGAAATCAAAGATGAATATGTCTGCAAAAATAATTGGATACATTTTTTTCAATTCTCTAGGATAGTTTTGCTCTCTCTGTGACATAAATAACATCTAAAGTAAACAGAATAATCAAAATCTTAAATTTTTTAAAATTCCATTGAGTCTAAATGTCAATTAATATTTAATTTTTTTTTTTGCTTCAATTCATAAGCGCAAATGCTTTTTTTTTATATTTAACATGAGTTAGGACTACCAGTATCCAAATCTATTGCTTATCTAGAGTCGAAACTCAACAATGCTTGCATTATTTTATTACCATGAACGAGATGAATGCCTTTTTTCGTATATTCAGTATATTGTTCTACATTGATCACTATTCGTGCGTACAATTCATCAGATCGTTGCTTGATATCATTATATATTCCTCCAGTTAAAGAGTTATTTCCATCTAATTCATGAGGATTAACAATAAATCCACTTGATTAGTTGGATAGTAATCATTGAACCAGACAATAGGTCTTTGAAAAATAATACTTATTTGTTCTACTTCGAGGTAAGTTTCTGAAAAATATTTCCAGTTCTATATATTTGGAATAAGTAAGTACTACACTTCCCTTTTTGTGTTTGTCGAACTTGAACATGCGAGGCTTCTCAATCTTTAATTTAGAAAAAAAAAACTTTAGCATTTTTAAAAATAAAGTAATTTTTTGCACATTGTGGATTTTGGATAGTTCCAATAACCTGTTGAAAGTAGTTTTCATTACACATTTTATTTCAGATGTTGCGTAATGAGAAATTCAATCCTCAAGATTTAGCAGGAGGCTATGACAAATTTTCCACGTGGTGTCCATTTTCTTAATTCTAAGTTTGTTTATTTATCTTTCATCACAAACGATGGTCAATGAATGTTTATACACACAAAACTCATAAAAAAAATAGCAAGGGACCTTGGGCTTAACATCTAAGGAACAGTGAGGCAGATTTTTAATTGAATTCTTTAAGCTCGCACTGATTTCATTATAGACATTATGGAATTGCATTGACGTCTAGGGTCTCTATTCTCCCTGCATACTTCACCAATTTTCCAAACAATCCTTCTTCTGCCCCAATGAGGCATATCGAAATGCTTACAAAACTTAAATTGTATAAAAAATTGATTTCATTTGACTTTATTTGGCTCAAAAGTACATAATTCGTTGCCAATAGCTACTTATGAAACTTGAATGCAAAGTGATTTTCATTTTTCATGGGTTCATTTTAATCACATTTTTTATCTAGGTAAAATGTTATAACGGCGTTAGAGTTGTTAGTTCTAAACATTTTCTGTGGCTTACCGTTACCATTTCATATATTTAAACACATTCAATTAATATAAATTTTTTTTTAGATTTTATCTTTAACTCTGATAAAACAATTCAACTTAAAGCTTATATGTAATGTAAACTGATTTAAACATTTCACAGTTATCTTCAAATTCAACTAACTCTAGTATTTTGCCAATATATTTTAAACTATTACTTAAATTCGAAAATATAGAATTATTCGAATCGATTCAGAAACTCGTTCTTACGATTTAAAATAAATCTCTCCCTATTTAATTCTCAAACATAAATCACCTGCGACTCCTTTAGTGCAATACTTTTCCACTATTCATATTTAATCAAGGCAATACATAAAATTGCTTCAAGACGAATATTTAACTCCAATAAAAGATGTCTGCTAAAGTTTCTGCGAAGAGATCTGTCATTCCGATACTTTGGATGATAAGTTTCCATATTAGTTTCACTCCGACACTACACGCGTTGCCTAAGTCTCTAATAAATTTATCGATATCTACATTTGAGACAAATTCAGAATCAATTGCCCATTGAATGAATCAGTCAGAAGATCCGGTTCTCAATCGATTACGCCAGTCATTGTTACTTGAACATTATTCTTCTGTCCCGAGGCACAGTCTTTTGTCCTTTATTTTTTCCACCTTTTTTCCTTCATTTTGCCTCTTTTGTTTCCTTCGTTTCCTTGATGGAACCTAAAGCAGGTCCCAGGTGTACGACCCAGACATTCGATTTCTTGTCGCGTTATATGTTGCCATTATCAGCGCAGAAAAAGAACTCTGCAGAATCAATAGTAAAAAAAAGAAAAAAGAAAGGCAAGAGGCAATTTAGAAGATCAGTGAGAGCCAATGAAATTATGAGCGTTTATGTCTGATAAGCAGACTACATTTTCTAATTTCGGCGTTTAAGTTCTACTAGTAATCCAAATAGTTATAAATTTGAATATTGTCACATGGAGCTTTAGTATTACCTACAATGACTATATAATCATGCAATCGTAATTTGCTAATGTTTATCTACAAACTTAACTATTTATTTTTTATGTGAGTGTCTTACATTATATATCATAAGAGTTTTAATATTAATAAGTAGATATAATATTGTCTACACAATCGCGTTACAAATGAATTTTAAAAAAATCTAGAAAACCATATTTTCACTGTGAACACGTTTACATTTGTGGAGAGTATTTGCTTCTTGGCACTTAAACTAAAAAAGAAATACAGTTAATTTCATATTATGCACTTGAAGCTGATTCATATAGAATGTATTAAATATAGAATATTTTTTTCATTGAAAATAATTGTAAATCCCCGTGCACCACACAGTATCACACGGGGCTTACAAAAGTAAGTATTAATTACACACTTACAAGGGAATGAAGGGAAAAAAAACCTTTTGAGGTTATGAAGGATTACAATTTACAAGAAATTCACAGAACTTTTCAATATAGAATATAGTACCATGAGTGCATAACTTTCAGATAAGAAATAAAGGAAGAGTGGATAAGAGTTATAATGAAAATAATTAAAGAAGCATTCCTCTTTTCGTAGCACTAAAAATGCTACAAGCTAAATCACATAAAAGTAGTATTATGTGGAAATCTGAAAGAATAGCTACGCTTTTCTAAAAGGATGTTGCATATTTTGAAAAATTTCCTCTAACGTGAAAATAGACTGATTTCTTAGGAATTGTATATATATTTTATATAAATGGTAAATATTTATTTTATTAAAATCACATATAACCGAGATTTGTCTGTCTTTGGTCTCTTTTCATGGGGTGAGAGTATCACGAGAGTGTGTACCTTGTATCATACTAAATCTACTACAAGTTTATAATAAATAGTTTTTTTTTACTCATATGTAGAAGCTTCTACTCATTCGTGCGCTTTACGTCTGTTCATTTATGCACCCATTCACATTAATTAGAGCTGTAGGATTTCGGTCTTCAAGCTCATGAAACACCCACAAAACCAAAATGGTACATGCAACTCTTGCCAATTTTCATTTGCATACTCCTTAGACGTAAATAAGTTGCCAGCCACTTTTTCTTTGTTAAAAATCTAAATTTAAAGGGTATAAGGTAATTAAGTTACTTGGATTTTGAATCAATATGGTACCAATTATTTTACCTATGAAATAAATAAATCCAGCCCTTACTATTTATGAATTTGAATAACTTTTACTATATTGAAGGTACAGTTAAACTAAACACACTGTACAAGAATGAGCATTATTAGTATTAAAACATATCGCTTCATAAACTAACCACTTACGTATTAATGCTTCATGATTTGAGTTCATTTTAGTATGTCTTATGTTGTTGAAGTGTATAAAACAGATTTTTTTTTAAAATCTAAATAACGTTGCATTTGTGTCAATGGTTATACATTTTGTAGAAATGGCTTCACACTTTACTCCCATCTGAAGAAAAAATGCTGTTAAATACCTTTTATTTCATTGCAAAGCTTATGACGACCAAGCTACATCAATTTCAACTAGTAAGTACAAATTTAGAAAGCTTAAATACATTGATTTCATAAAGTAGTTTAAGATAAGTTAAAGAAACGCAGAAATGTGGAAGACGCCGAATTAGATTAATAATTGAACAAATATTAAGCACAAGGATATTTTCAGAATCTTTAGAAGTAACTGCATTAACACTTTCATTGCAGCTCAGAACCATGCAAATGGTTCAAAGGCAATGGAATTCATTGTTATATGAATTAAATATAAAGTAATTGGAAAGATGTTTCACTGGTGAATGCTAGTCTTAAGTCAAAAATGGGAGGGCTTTTGCATTAAATTGTAACTGGAGATGAATAATAAATTACAGTTTAAAAAACTACAGAACGCTTTTATAGCTAATCGAACAAGTTGCAACGTAATCTTTTACTCGCCAAATCTGGAATGGGTTCTAAAATTCGTCGCCAGGTGTGGGATGAGATCTGAAAATGGGAAATCGTTAATCCTAATCAGCACAATGGAACAAAATTATTAAATTATATTATCGTCATCGGTCCTGGACAAGTGAGCAAAATTTAGAATTATTCTGACCTTTTAAAGTGAGTAAAAATGGAGTTCAAAGATTCCGTTACATGCAAGTGAAGCGTATAAAAGATTGTTAATAAAAATAATATATTACTAAAACCCAAAGTATAATAAATATCAAGTAAATCCTACCCTGCACTAATATAAACAAAATCCAAATATTCATGGATCAAAGGTTATGCTCTAAATAACTAAATATGATCAACTGGAGAAAGAGCCGGGGAAAAAAACGAAGTTGCTAAATCTGAATAAAACTATCACGTAATATCGTTGTCGATTGCCATGTAGTGAATGCGTTTGAATCGAGTATTAAAAGAAAAACGACCAGTATATAAGCAGAAACATGAAAAAGTGGTTTTACAGTACGGCAATACTTTATTACGTGTGGCATGTGTGAGTGTTTATTAAATTCGACCTCTAAGATACACGAGGGTTATTGGCAACATATCTCATAATTAGGAACGTTGTTCAAATGGCAAGGACGACACCTGAACTGTCAACTTCCCTTTCAATACACTAGGGATCGGCAACCTTTTTTGCTGTGGTGTGCCAAACCAATCTACCAATATGATTCAGCGTGACACATAGTGGGGCATTTTTGAAACAATTCGATTCTCGCGATAATGCATGTAGAGTTATAGAATAGAGGCCAATAATATAGATTTACACTTTTATTGCACGCTAATTTTTCATCATTTTAAAATATTACTAACTTAAAATTAAACAGCATAAAATATAAATATTTCTTCAACAAATAATTAAAATTGTGCATATATGATATATTTTTTAAAAAAAATACTTATTAATAAAAAGACAACATGAAATATAAGTTCATTATAGTTAAATAAAAATTTTAACGCGAATCTAATGCTTGCACCTCCCTAGTTTCATATCGCAAAACCAGGGGTGTAATTTGTGACTTTCAATTTGATACGATTCTGAGCATTTAGTTCTTAAATGATTTATTTGCAAACTCGAAATATGTTTCATATGAGGAAATATTTTTTACTTAGATACTATGTAGAACCAAAAAGGGAGAGCATATCACGTTCAATTTTCTCTCTACAAACCAATAAATCTCTCCAGCAATGTCATTCGATAATTTACATAATAGTTGTAAAATTATATTTTAGAGTTTTCTTTCAGATTTTTTCGTAATTCCGTAAATGTTAAATAATTTTAGAGATGTTTGTCAAAAATATGGTTCATTACAAATTTATCAACTTCCATACACTCAAGAATTGACAAATTTGTTGAGTAGTGCAGAGTGCCAGAGTTAATTGTACCGTGTGCTACATGTGGTACGCGTGTCATAGGTTACTGACCTCTGCTCTACACCCTACCTATGGGAGGACTTTAAAACTTCTGACAGATTTAACGGGCATCAGTGCAATCTACAAGGCTTATCTTTAGTAGCACAGGATTATAATTCGTGACACACTCCTGTGGCAGTATTACTCAAGGTGAAAGTGAATGGTGAAAGGTGTCCCATGAATGGGACACCTTACCAAATCCACTGTATTTTCTAGACATGTTTTTTTCATATTACTGATTCAGGGTTCCCTTATTAGTTCAAAATCTACCTGAACAACATTTTAGTTCTTACAAGGAAATAAAGTAAAGGATCAGTTCATAGATGACATCTAAAAATCAGCCTTTCTTTCAATACGTAATTTGCTGGTTTCAAATATGAAATAAAATGCTAGACAGTGAGAAACTCAACATTAAGTTTATAAGGGTTGAGTTCTTCTCTCAATCCCGTCTACATCTGAGGGAGGAAGGGAGGATGACTCACCATATTAACAAATAAACCTATTTATCGAACACACATTTTATGAACATGATTCCAATAATTTATACTAGAAGAGATATTCTCAATATAAGCAACATATGGGTTAAATAACGAGAGGCACGAATTATGAGAAGACTTTAAATATAGACCCTCTTAAATCAGGATCAAATTCACCTGCCCTAAATATCTGAGCTATAATTTAACCATATGGCCAATCGTCACTCTAATCCTTTCAACTATCTAATCTCTGAAACGCGCTATAAAATAGAATGATACCTGATTGATAGGAATATATCCTTTTCCTCAGATTCTCTATATCCCTAGCAAGAAAACCTAGACTATATACATCCTACCTAATCTGCATAATTAGGTTTGCTTCTTCAGAGGGTTGGCTGTGAGTAAACTCGAATTGATAAACCAAAGGTTTCCCAAGATGATTCAAGGAAGGACGTGGATAGATCAGTCACAAGTTCTTAATTTTTTATTTTTTTCACTTTTTTTACTCTGTTTATTACTTTGTAGCTCTTATAAAAATCCTTTAAAACTTACCTCTACCCTATATACACATTAAACAACATAAACAAATTATTTAACAAAAGTTATATATATATTTACTAATGAAAGAAATTCAACGCATTTTATAGAATAATTGGATCATCAATCGGAAAATTAATACTGTAGCAAACATTTTGTGAAAAATATGTTTCCCCTTGATATGAATAATTAGAAGCATTGAATTATTATTGGATACCAAATACCTTAAATGTACTAAAGCTCATGTACACTATTATCCTAATAGTAATTAAAAATATTAATAATGTTTTCATAAATTCACTATGTTTTAAGAAAATATGCATTGGGAATAAACAAATATTTATCAATATTAAAACTCAAAGGTGTAACAATAAAATTCTATTATAAAAAACTGATATTAAACAATATTGTTATTATTTGCATGTTGAAATAAGGATACTTTTCTTTCAATCATTTTTTTATTAATCTCCAGTGCTAAAAAAAAAAGATAAAAGGTTTATTTAAATAAAAATAATTCACCTTTTAACAATGAGCACGGAAAATTGTGCCTTAAATAAAGGCGATGTATTGGAAAACCAGCAACTAATTACGTACACACAAATATATATATAATATCTTGCTATATATAAATATATATATTTATGCTCAAGCTGTATATATATATATATATATATTATGAGAAAAAAGGCATAGAAAAAATGTGTCGGAACTACTTAGATCTCCTTCTAATGTCAATATGAATGGGAGAATAACGGATATTAGCATCCATACCGCCCCCCCCCCAAAAAAAAAGAAGATAACTATTGAAGTAACGCCCTTTTGTCATAAATGGAAGCTAATCAGGGAACTCCGAATTGTTAATTCCAATTCATCTTTTTTTCACAGTTCTGCACTTTTTTATTTGCTTCATTTCTTTTTCAAGAGAGCTTCTTTGAGAGAACTTTTATTAATTCATTCCGAAAAAATACGGAAGCAGGAAAAAATGCCGTGATACTTCAGCCAATTAAAAAGTAAAGGAAAAGTTGGACATTAGAATCCAATAAAAAAATGTTTTTTCATGCAAAAAGTGAAGATAAAAGAAAGTAAAAAAAAATAAGTGCATATATCTTGGAAAAATGTGTCTCGCCATTTTGAATGTGTGACGAATCCGATGCGAAGTCTTTTCAGAATTCGAAGTAAATAGCCCGAGAGCTGAAAGCACCGACTCTTTTGTTTTCGAAATCGATTTGGATCTAACACGATTTTTCTTGCTTTTTTATTTCCATTTCTTTCTGCTTTTAACACCATCGGAAGACAGTTCTGGCTTCAGAATTCAGGAAAAATCGACATTTAGCATTGTTTTGGAAAAGAAAAGATGAGGAATTCTTTTCAGTCAGTCCATGGCAGGGAATCTACTTTGGAAAACTTTTGATGATTTGACGAAAAGTTTTCTAATTTTCTTGCACCCATCATGCGTCTGTAATCTGTATTAGAATAATAAGTATATAAGAGACTTGAAAAAGGAAAGAAGATTTAACTTCCAATATCTTTTATTTTCAATATTTACTCAAACTTACTCTCATGTTTATGCTTAGACAAAAATGCTGCTCACTGTTTTCAGCATATACTATTAAAGTTTAGCGTCGGGGCCAGTGCCTTTTATTCAGATCACCTTAGATTTGTTTTTAAAAACACTTTGCAGATGGAGATGTTTTGCTCGTATTTCTCTTTCATATTATTCGTATCAATCTGTTACTTCAAAATATACACCATTGTAAAAATGTATTATGATAAAACGATATACCTAATCAAATTATTTTTGTGATGGTTAATTGTATCTGAATCAGAAACTTTGAATCGTAGCTATTTATAAATGCATGATGAATAAAAACAAATTTTGCTTAAAAATGCCGTAAGCATACGAATAATAAGGGTTGAAATATATTACTTTGATTACTTCAGTTAAAAAGGTAAGAATAATTTTAGTATAATCTTACACACTTTTTTTTCACCAAATTTTGCTATGCATTATATATATATTTTTTATGTTCTTAATAATATACGTTCATTTCATCATTAGCTTGTTTTTTTAGGTAAAAAATAAATACAAAAGGGGGGGGGGATGATCCACGTTTTACTTCGACTTAGTTTATTAATACAAATTTTGAAACTGGAGCAATTTTATTTGACATATAAAAGATTTGAAATTAATTTTCAGGAAACTACAAAACTTATATAAAATATTACACTATATATATATATACAGCATTTTATAATAATTAATATTAAATTTCTGTCTGAGCAGATTCTGTAACACTGGAAGAAAAACACTCTATATACTATAATATAAAAGCAAAATTAACTTTTTTCTTTTTTTTAAATTTTAAACAACTGTAATTCTGCGCTATATAAAATTAGATTTACTATGTTTGTTTAAACATATTATACAAGTTTTTTACATATATAAGATGAGCCAACATGTACTAGTAAGTGTAATGATTGGAACAATTGTTCTAAATATTTGAAAAAATATTTTATTAAGTATAGTAGATAACTATTGTGTGTGTACGTGCTTTTTGAATCTGTTATAAATAAGTAGTTCAAAATAATTTCCTTATTTACTTATTATAATTGCCTTATCACTTATGTTTTTTTAACATGTAGTGCAATATTGAAAAAATGAACTATAAAAATAATTTATAATGTTATACCTTAAAATAATCTTTAATTAGATATGTTCGGGCAATTCATTTCAACAACATGCCAAACATAATTAACATAATAGGAAATATCATGAATTAAATCTTTGAAAAATAAATATCAAACTCTAGATAAATATTCGTAATATTTAACATTAGAAAAATACATGCATTTGAATTAAATTGTAAATTTTATTCACAATTCGTTTTAACATTTCTACTGATTACACTTACGAACATAATATATAGATAGTAGTATAAAAAATCATTGACAGCTTTCTTCCTTTTATCGCAATTGAAAATAATCAGGACTAAATGTGCGGCATAAATCCCAATGAAATATAATAAACAGAGAATTAATTAATTAAAATAATCACTGTAGTATATTAACGTCCAAAAAGTGTTCTCATTGATGAAAGCTTATTTATTAAATATAGCTCAAACACGTACGCACACACAAATAAAGGTTTAATATTATTCTCTCTCGCGCGCGCTTATTGTATATTATACAATCACATATCCATGTAAATGATCTGAAAGTGCAATAACCTATTTACTCGGTGTGTGGGATAAAAAAGGAAATCACTGGCAGAGAAATGCTGCGATAGTAATTGTCGTTGTTTCCTTCAGAGAAACTAGTTTCTGGAGTCCTTTATGAACACTGGGGAAAATTTAGCAGCAAAAAAACCAGATCGTCTCTAACTCTATAAAGAAATTCTATAAAGCAGACAAATGTCTAAGAGACTAATGGATGGAATATTGTGGATTAGCAAACTCCTCCATCGAACTGCAATGCACATCAACCAAAACGCATTCCTGTAGCACCGGCTGAAGAGAAGATCATCGGAGAAAGATTCTGAGCCATTGTGCAATATTTACAATGATGCTACCTACAGAAACGCAAGCAAGTTTTACAAGATACAAATAATAACAATAATCCAAGTTTTGAATGTCTACATCTGTGTAGGTACTATAACGTATGCAGTACTGGAGCATATATATATCTATATATAGGTATTGATTATTAAACATCAATTCACACACAGCATCTTGCACTCAAGGTGCGTGGTAAGATTGCCACTAATACAATATAACCAATGTTTCCTTTTATAAGTATTAAAGTAGTTGTACAATCTGCACTATGAAATATCATACAATTATGTGTTCTACGAGTAACATTTCTGTTTCAGCAAGCGCAGTTGCTATATATAAGGTTGGCACCTACTGGACAAAGAGTTTATTCACATTACCTTAATCGAACGTCCTGCTGAAGGAACGCATGAAATCTTCGTTTGGAGAGTGTATAATGCTTGGTCATTCCCTAGTCACTATTAATAATATTTTTGCCAAACAACAGAATGCGAATGATGTATTGATGCTGGTAGTTTTTTCAGATCTTCACTAACCATCATAATAATGCCACATAGTATTTTAAATGCATAAGTTGCGGAAAGCCTGGCAAGCTCCAAGGGGTTTTTCCTTCTTTCTCCTGGCGAAGACCCCTAACCTTTCACCTATGAAACATATTGGATATGAATATTAATCATTTAAGTGTACTGCCAGCACTCTCGGAGGGAGAAATGCGGTAGCGTTGTAGCAAACAGTTTTCTCATCCTTGAAATCACAATTCATCGTTTGACTTTTTTTAATGGTATACATCATTCCAAGCATTTTATTGGAAAAAATGAATAGAAAAAATGATTCTAAAATGTTCGTATAATAAAGTTGTTTTTTTTTAAAATTTTATTACGATCCCTTTTGACTTAAATAAAATTAGTATTCTCGAATTCCACAGTGTCAAATATGTATTTTTAAATTTATAATACCTCAAATAAATTGTTTAAAAATCCCTACAAGACATAATTGAATGTGAATTTACTTGACTTTTTTGGAGCGTCAGTTGGTTTCCTAAAAGTATTTTAATGAATCAGATTCAACGGAACAAACTAAAATGTATGTAACTAAGAATAAAATTTAAATTTTCTTATGCTATTAAATGAATGACACCCACATATTTTTTACATTTATTTTGTATTAAAATTTGAAAAATAATTCAGTTTTGTAATAAACCATTTAAAAGAAAGAAAACAGTATGGAAAAAGAATATGTGTACGAAAAATTAATTTATAAATGGCAAAGTTGAAACAACAGCTTATTATTTTGAAAAGAAACATGTTTGTTGTTCTTTAGAAACTGATATAGTATTAATGCAGCGCGTTTAATTAGATTTACCTTTGTTTCATAAAACAATTTGAGATGATAAGAATAAGCCTTAATTATTACAAGAAAAAAATTAGTAAACTTTTATATTTACAGTATAGTAACATATTAAGAGTTTTATTTAATTTTATTACTTTCCAATCTTTAATCTATATTGTTGTGAAGAATTATGTTTCTTTGGAATTTTAAATTATTATGCGTGTTTAATCATAGTCTGAGGATATAGTAGATAACTGAAAATAGAAAGAAAGGAAGATTCAAAATACATTAGATAAAATCTTGTGTGATTCAATATTAGAGCCTTACAGCTATGCAACATATATCTACAAACAGTGACTATAATTCACAGAGTGCACATGCACTTTTCAAACTATTTTAATTCCAGATAAAACTCTTAAAAAGTATGAAAGAAAATAACTACCTGGGAACTTCTATTTAAAGTCTCTGACTTTTAAGGTACAATGAAAAATCCATACATGAAGAGGAATTGTCTAACACGAAAAGTTTACTTTTCAGCAATGGTTAAGAATAACTAATACATGGAAATATAAAGCAAAAACTTTATCTAATAACCAAGCAAATCCAATGCTTATTCTCAATGGCTGTATTTGGAGATATATAAGAAAAAAGAAAAACTAATGAGATGAAAAAATTAAAGATTTATTATTCAAAAATTTAAGTCATTAAAAATACCACACATGATGATCTTAAAATCATTGACTCCTTTCTCCTTGCTTTGGATGAAAGTCAAGAAGAAGACTTCCCCTTCACTTAAGTTTGATGGATTGAGGGATAACGTGAGCCCAATGTCCTTACTTAGGAAAGCGCCTTTGATTCTCTTTACAGATCCCAGGCAACTGATCACTTGTTTATCTAAGTCGATGGATGGCAGATCAAGTTATCTTCGCTGCTTTTGAGAAGAAGAGGACTTTTCTCAAGAAATATTTAAACAAACTTCAGAACTTTAGCACGGTAGGCATAGAGATTATTGCATAGAGTGTTGGAAAGTTTTCATTCAAGTGATACAGTTGTAAAAAAATTTTATTTAAAAAAAAACTGGAGCTGAAATACGTGTACCGTATATTCCAGAGTATAACATGTACTCTTACACAAAGAAATATGTCCATAACTGAAGTGCGCATTATGCGCCAAATATAAAAATGACATCTTTAAAAACAAACAGAAAATGAGCCTAAAAACACTGTTTATTTAAAAGAAATGGCATACCTTATGAATTTGAATTACTGGATAAAATGAAAAGATCGTCTCCCGTAATGTCTTCAGGCACATTATCCATTTATGTTTTTTCTTCATCAACACTATTACACTGAACCATAAATAAATAATTCTAATAAATAAATAATTTCATATCATGTTTTTGTAATTCAGTCACTTTTTTTAAAATTAGTATGACGCTTTTGGCTTCCCTTTGTAATTGTTTTTCACCTTCTAAAATATATCTACATAATTTCTATCACCTGTTTTTTTCACTTTAGGGCTTTGGTTTGAGAATTATACTATTAATCAAAAGTCTGTATAATACTTCAAATTAATAGCTTAAAAATATAAGCATTGCACATTTCAAGTTTTTATCGTCTAGAAAAGGCGTTTTCATAAATTTTAGTTTTAACTTAATACTGATTGTTATTATGACTTGAAGAAAGAACTACACTAATCATTCACCTACTCTCTTGTGAATTGAGTATTTAAACAATTCATTCAATATAAAATTTTTAAATGCGTTAAGTAGTTTCATTTCTTTTCTTAAACAGAGAAGGAAAGATAAAATATAAAAGAGCCATTAAAACAACTATATTTAAAACTGTATCTATAATAATATGATTTAAAAATGCAGTGATTAATTAAGATTTTGAACTCATATATATTTTTTTTATGTAAGATGAAGATTGTGCAAGCATCCTCTTATATACTTTCACATAAAAAACATTAAAGCTTCGCATCATAATAACTTAAAATGGTTTAATTATTTTTAAGCTTAACTAGGTATTTAAATAATAAGAATATTTAAGAGGCTGTAGTTATTTTTTTAAGTTATGACCATTTATCTGTTTCAAAAATGAAAAAGGACCCTAAATTTTGAATTAATTTATCGTACTTGTATATACATTGATAAAAATTTTCCTAATAAGAAAAATATTTTCTTTTCCA
This sequence comes from Trichonephila clavata, assembly GCA_019973975.1. Classification (NCBI taxonomy): domain Eukaryota; kingdom Metazoa; phylum Arthropoda; class Arachnida; order Araneae; family Nephilidae; genus Trichonephila; species Trichonephila clavata. Next base: position 24,918 of record BMAO01036754.1, on the reverse strand, counting down.
CATCTTATCAAATTATAAATTTTATTTACTTTGACGATAATCTGTATTGAATTGTTAAAAATAAGATAATTTATATAATCAGAAAAAATGCATGTTACTTTATAAAAGTTAGTAATTATGAATATGTCAAAACAATCTGCTACCTCTTATAGAGCCATGTAAAATTGATACTACTATTTTGACTCTTTTTAAATCAGAACATTTTGTAAATCGAATTGCTCATTTATTCTGAAAAGTCATTTTCAGTTAATTGCATTTAATTGTTATTTATTTCATTCGGATTAAATAAAAATTCAATTATCAGAGAAGGGGGAGAATGAAGCTAGGACCAGAGGCGTCAACATTCTATTTATATGAGATTAAGGGAAAACAATCTGTTCTAAACAAATAACAGTGTTGCAGAAATACTCTCAAACAGTTCAGTGACGTAGCTCCGGATTTCAATTCAGTCAACACTTGATAGAAATTAGGTGGGACAACATTCTCTCGATTTCCAATTAAAGTCTTAAATTCCTGCTTATACCAAGCAGCCATTCGTCTAATTTAAATTAGCCAACTGAAATCTAGCGTAGCTTTGTTCCTACCAATCGGAATTTCACTGTAATTAGTCTTCTCTAAGAAGGATCGATCGCCACGTTGTGTAACAACGAGATTTAGAAGCGATACAGATTTCTCCGATACCCTAATCATTGAAATTGATAGCAATGGAATTTCAAACATTGGTCTTGTTGAAAGCATCTCTGAAAGCTAAAATTTCATATGACGTGCTGCAGCTTCCATGCCCCAATAACGATGAAAAGTGTGTTATATCATTGAAGTGTAAGGAAGAATTCTGTGAATTCAAATTTAATATGATGCTGACAAAAATTAAGAGAAACATTTGAAATATTTAGATATTTGTGTTGATTTGATGTTATAGTCAAATACAATTAATAAATTTTAGTATGAGAAAAATTTTAATTATTAAAGTAGCAATAGCTAAATAGCGTCATGCACCAATTTTTATGGGTAATTTAGAAACAATTATTAGAATTAAGTGCATAAGTATTTTTTGTTAAGTAGGAGAAGATAAAATTTTCTTTCAGAACTTTTAATTAAAATTGAAAGTGTTTTAAATAGTTAACGATTGATAAATCGTCATAATCATGAAACAATGCAATTGATTCAGATGGATTTTTAAATCCAAGTAACCAATGTGAAACCTTATTAAATTTGTTTCTTCACCATTTGCTTTAAAAGAATAACTGACTTTACGAAATATATTTAAATAAAATTATTTTTACTTTTTGCCTTATGGAAGGTATCAGGTAAACAATTTTGAGTTTGAAACAATTCTCAAAAGCTTCTCAGAAACAATTTAAACTAGTGATTTAAACTTAAATGGTGATTCAGCCTTTTTGTAACTACCGAGCGAGCACTTAATAAGAAGCAACTGCAAAAATACCTAATTTATCAATTCAGAGTTATTGGGCTTAACTTTAAATCTTAAAAATAATCCATCTTACATTTTTTTCTTACATTTTTCATATCGAAAATTTCAAAAAAAAAATTTAAAACAATAATTTACTGAAAGAAGCAAAACAAAATACATTCTGGCATAATAAAAATACTCATTTACACTGATATAATACACTTATAAATATATCAGTACTGCACAATGTATTTGCTAACTAATTTATAACACTACTAAGTTAATAAAGATAAAAATTACCAGTGACCAGACGGACGTGCAACATATAAAATTATTGCAAAGTTTAATATTTATCTTGATGATTTGTACGGTTTGTAATTCAAATCGTATTGCAGCTTTAGTGCCAAAGAACATTATTATTCAATTAAATATATTGTTATTGTATGGAGGGGCTCTTGAAAACTATCATTGAAAGTTGGTCGCAACTATTGAAAATTTGAGGAGCACTACACACATTAAATTAAAAGTATTTTTTTTCAAGTTAGTTGCGAGGCTAAAACGCAAAGCAAGGATTCGCAACATGTTAAATTTAAGAAAATTCATCGTCTTTGGAGTGATATTTTTAATTCTTCAAGTTAAGAATGTTTCCAAAAAGAACTTTTTCCCCTTAATTAAACTTCGTTTATTGCTGATAGTGGGCTTGCTCAATTTGATTCATTATTTGATTATTCAGCAATGCTAAGTTACAATTAATAAGCACGCTCAAAGTCAAACTTGGAAACGATTCTATACATCGGAGTGAGGAAAATCGAAGTTACTAAAAATATGGTTTGAAAGTTCATGGGGTTTGAAGGGTCAAAATTGCGGATGTCCTCGTCCTACCTCTCGTGTTATAAACAAGAACGCAATATGTTTTTAATGTGTCAACTTCTTTCTGACAAATCTGAACATACCACGCGAGTTTTGTGATTTCACAAAATTAAAAAACAAAAACTCCTCTTTCAAGAAATCGATGATTTTTACGAAGAATCACACACACAATAACTGTTGGAAATAGCAAAGACGCACAATTATGTGAACAATCATGATTGAGAACATATTCTTTACAGTGATGGAAAAAAATCTGTGTAGTTTGGTATGGATGGGATGCATGTAATTCATCATCCCAAAGGTACTCGTTGGAACTTCAAGTAGCAATTTCCAACAAGGAGGTAAGGCTTGGAAATGTCATAGTTTTGTGATATGTCCCTTCCTGAATGAAAGCAGCGAATCATACATAAGGCTTAGTATGAGGACATCCTTGAGGAATCTAAGTGTATGTACTCATTTTCTATGTCGTGTACAATGATCCAAATTATTGTTTCAAACATATTAAGAACTAGTTTAATATCAGTTATTTGACCTTCTTGACCAGCCAAACCAATCCCACATGCTACTGCTAACATTATAGAGAGAGTATCGTCTGACCCTCTAAGCGTCGGCTTGTAAGAAGAAATGAAAGGAATGTCGATAGAAATTCTCCAACTTGAGGTAGAATGGAAAATACTTTTCTACTTCATCAAATATATTCTTCATTCTTTTTCTAATAGATGTCATGATGTTGTTGATGACGTGTTTTTGTTTAAGTATTAATATGTAATTGTTCATATTTCCATCGATTTCTCTTAATTTTGTAAGCTTTCAACAAATAAAACTTCTAGCTAATCTTTGTTAATTTATATAAAATAACAAATTGTTTAGCTTTAATCAATCTGTTGCTGTTTAAATTATCAAATAATTATGTACTTGGAAAAACATCTAATGTATATCATGTAAAAATTTCAACAAATTAAGTCCCTTCTGGTTGAGTAATAGCCAAAAATAGAAAATTCACGCTTTTCCACAGGTAGTATTTCTTCTTCGCGTGTTTTTCTTTTTAATATTATTATTATCAACGCAGAAATTCAACTTTTACACACACACATACACAAACACACACGCATTCGTGAAGTAAAATTTTTCTCATGAGAGATAAATTAAATATACAGTAAATAAGCGATTTTTTGTGTACTTACCTTGCTCAAATTCAATGAGTAATCTATTTTTATCAGCATTGTAACTGCTAAAGGTACTGCCAAAAGCTACATTAGATTAAGAATTATCTTTTATTTATCTATATATTTTTCTGTTTTGATTATATTCAATCATATATTTCATAAAATGCAAATATATTTCAGTGACAAAAACAAGTCGTATTTCTGTAGTTCACTATACATGAAACAGCACTCGTATCAATATAATTTTAATGAATTTTAATAAGTCACAGAATGACATGATTTAATTTAATGCAATTTTGATGGCAGATAGATTTATGATTTTATTTCATGCTCTTCGCATTTATATATACTTATTGTATTATGGCATTATTATATTCTTATTGTATAACATTTTTCAGAGCAGTGTATTATAATAAATTTTTAAAAACTTGGACATACCTCAAACACATATGGGGTGATTTTGAAATTGATAATTCAGAATTTAAAAGAAACTGTGAAATCGCTGTTGAAAAACTGTTTTGTTCTTTGTGACTATTAGCACAAAATCCTGAATCTACGACACAATATATACACAGTAGAACGTCGTTTATCCGAGCCTTTTTTTCCCCCGGAGCGTCAAATATCCGGACCAAAGTCCGGGTCCATTTTCGAACAGTGCAATGTACTCAACAGTTTCTCTTGAGTCCAAAAGTGACCGGAAACAACAACAACAACGAAAGTAGCAAGTGTCCATCAAATGCTGACGCGTTAGCTGCGTTAGAGACAGCTATGGAGTGGTAAGAACAACAATTTGAGTTTTCTCTTACTCAACTACTGTTGCTCAAGAGAATCAGAGACCGTACAGCGAAAAAACGAAGGTGTACAATGGTACAGCAAAATATAAGTGACTATTTTCTACAATAAAGGTAAAATTGCGACATTTTGCACCTATTTTACTTTTTCTTCAAACACGTTTCCCGCATAGTAGGATTTTCAATATTCGTATAGTGTCCGGTTTCATATACTGCATGGATCACATTCGGTTATCCAAACAATCGCGTATCCGAACGGTGTCTGGTCCCTATTGATTCGGGTAATCAACGTTCTACTGTATATATATATATATATATATATTTGTGTGTGTGTTAAGTTGTGGTTCGTTAGCTAGTGAAAATTTGGAGCTAATAAACAAAACTCTTTATCAATACTACAATACTATACTAAGGTTAAACAACTAAACGAACGTCGTTGTCCAGTGGCTAAAGTTCGTATTCAAGTATTCCTTTTGTCCGGCTCACTGACCACCATTTCTTTATATCTGTGTCAGGGGGATCACCTCTTGCCTCCCTGTGGAGCGTCCTCAGTAAGATCTCAAGGTGCCTGGAGGTGCTGCATCCCCGTGAGGGATTTACACACATAAGATAACATTTTTTTATTTGCATTTCTTCCTGTTGTAGTAATTTAAATGGTCATCAGTGAATAATTATATTTTCTTAGTATTATCTAGTTTAGTGATATAAATTTTTTACCCAGACAACTCAAACACGAAGTTAAGTGTTTTGTAATTAGAAATATTCTTCGTTTTTGTCGCATTTATGCTACAGTAGAATAGCGTTTCATGTAACATCCGAAATAAAATGTTTCAATTGGTAAGTGCCATTTTTCACAATACGGTTATTCAATATTTAAATTATTCAAAAAGCACTTATGTCAAATAGCTTTCAATTTTTAACTTTAAAATTGCGCAATTTTGTAGTCTAGACATTTTTCTTTTTTCGAAAATAAATGAATATATTTTGAAGGACTTCACAAACTTTTAAGTAATTTATAACATCCAGTTATTTCTCTACGTATATAAAATGTTAATAAAATCAGAATTTAATGTCTGGGAGTAAATCATACATAAACTAAAATTAACCACTGTAAGTAATTAATTATATTTTCTTTTTTTTTTCTTTATTTCTATTATATATATTGTAAAACCATGATTCTTTTCATTTTGAAAGTAATAGTTCTAATGAAAGACCTTTAGCAAATCAATAAATAATTAATACAACAATTTTTTTCTTAAAATATTTCACATATATATTAAAAGTTACAAAAAAATTAACTTACATTTAGAAAAACAAAATGCCTCAATTACTTTACATAAATATTTATCTTCAAAAAAATTTGTAAATTTAATTAGTTATTTCATTCTTAATACTTAGGGTGTTATTAATAATAAATAGACAATTATTGAAAGTTATGTATACATATATTTCTGTATGTGTTTGGTGTGTAAGCGTGTGTCTGAAAATCTTTACATTTTTAAATCTCCCTTTTGAAATCACAAATGTTTATGAAATATTCATTACTAGATTATTGTAACTATTGTTTAAGGAAAAAAATGTTCTTAATATATTATTGGTATAATATTAATTTTACTTTTTTTTATTGGCGCTTTTCTTCTCTAATTCTTTCGTAATTAATAATTCTTCAATTGCTCAGCTTATCAGTTTAGTGAACTAAGAATTTTCGAATGTTTTATTGGTATGCAATATTTTTTAATAATCGATTCGTATGAAATATTGAAAGTGTTCTTGAGAGATTTGTTTAGTAATATACGAAGCGTGTCCGTAAATTAAGTACCATTTCATTCAGCCAAAACGACAGTAGTAGGATTGTAATTCAATGCTTGTGTTTACGTGTCAGTTTAATTTTAAGCCCAGTGATAGACGTCATTGGATTCTTATGGAGTTGTTTTATACATGTTGGTGAGCGTTCAAAATATTTAATACCGTTATCGATCCTTTGAAGTGCGTTTTGTAATCAATTTTTACTAACGCAAGGTTTGCTAAACCTGTTGAAATACATCGTCAAATAATAGAGATTTATGATTAAAATGTAATGATTGATGGAATGGTGAGAAAGTAGTTTCAACAATTCAATGATGGGGTGCACCAAAGCTCCTAATGAAGCATGGAGTTGATGGCCTTCCATCGTAAATGAAAAATTTGGCTGAAAAGGTGAATAAGAAAATTCGTGAAAACAGTTGGAAAACGATAATATATCTTTGTGATGAGTTTCCACACATTTAAAAAAAAACTGTTTTGCATAAGATTTTCAGAATTCATTTAAATTTTCGCTGTGTTAACGTTGGGTTTTGAAAATGCATACAGATCTTCAGAAAATGAATCGATTTGGAGTGATTTGACATTTCTTACGTGACACAAAGATAAGGGCAAAATTGTCATCAGCGTTGAAAATAGTTTGTCAATTGGTATTGTCAGAATCAAAACATTAGTCGATAGCTTGGAGACTCTCATTATCCTCCCACAAACTAAAATCCAAAACAATGGGGTCTACATGAAACATTTATTTGCACTGTTTCTGCGACATATATTACAAACCGCTGCTCAGCAGTGACTCTCTTCATGGGCGGTATCTTTCTTTGAAGACCGTATTGAAAAGTGATTTTCACTATTTGAGATATGCCTGATTAATAGGAAAACAGTTTCTGATACGCTCTTTCGTGTAAAAGTAAAATTTTTTTTTTTAAAAAATATTTTTATGCGAGTTTTTATAGGACAATACTTGGCTTCGGGACACGCCAGGGTGAAGTTTTGATTTTAATAAAACTGGCTCATTCCCTGATCCCACAATTCTCCGTCAGCTATTGGTATGTACCAATCTTTTTTCAACAGTATAAATTTATGTACAAGAATTATAATTGAGTATAAAATGGTTTTTTATTTAAATACAGCAATATATTTATATGCGATAATCTGAATTAAATCGAGATTACTTTTAAAAAAATAAATAATTTTTTTTGTGCAGCAAATCAAATTGTTTTGTAAATTAAAAATTGGAAATAAAATGCAAATAAATGTGTTGTGGTATTTCTTAAAACTAATAAATTCTGTTTCCAATATTTCGATGTAATTATATTTGTAAGATCTCAAGTGTTCCATGAGAGTGCAAATTAGAGATTATACATTGCTGAATCAACCAAACACCCACTAATTTCAAATTTATTTTCATAAGAGTTCATTTAAGAGAAAACGTCTGTTTAGTAGCATCTTCAGTTTACTACAGCAATTAGGATTTTAGATAAATCGTTTTAATGCGTTGCATGCATTTAAATAAATCGTGAGACATTTGAGGAATATTAGAATATTGAATTATATAATTAATCACTTAAGGAAGTTTGGATTCGAAAATTTAACTTATTTTGCTACTATTTGCTCAAGTAGATAAAGATTAAACTTTAAACCAAATAGAGTTGTATAAAATAAGTAAGTTTTAGAGCTATTTATATTGTAAAGTATACTAGAATCTACGCAATAAAATTAATAGCTAAGAAACTCCTTCCATGAGAATGCTCTGTTAAAGTGATTTAATTAAACCTGTGCTTGGGATCAAATCGTATTTCAACAATTAATTTGTGTGTCATTTATAAGTCTGTGATCATATTTTCTTCTAATACTTATTAATATTTATTTTATGTAAAATAAATTTTATCTGTTATATCTTATACGATTGATTAAGAGTTTAGCCTGGTGCTGTCCACATGAAAGTCTGGCTAAATTCAATTCGCAAGCTAAACTTGGACTTATCGGAAGACATCAAACAAGCCCACTGTTGTGTTGACTACAATGCATGTTCTCTACTCCAAGCTAATCGCAAGCGACAGTCAGTCGCAGTAAGTAGAGCACATCTGACAGGTTTGCGAGCATATAGACCAAACTACCTTAAGCGCCTGTAGATGGTCTAGCTTGAAACTTTAGTACCAGTGGCTGAAAAGATCTGACAAGACAGGTCTGTGTGATGTTGTGCTCTGTCTGTTTCTTTTGGAAGTAACTGCAAAGTACCGGGGCTCATTTGACGTTGTAACTCAAGTGCGACCTGTGCCGCAACGTCTACTCATATTACCATCTTCTCGGAATCTTTTTCAAAGCCTAGAGATGACACTGTGGTTAATTCCGAGTTCCTCGAATATTTCCAGCTGGGTACGCCTACATTTCAGATTGCCGGTAATTCTCTTAGGTAAAAAGCCATCCAGATGAGTTCTTTGTTTTATAATTATGCGGTTATTGCACTGAAAGGCTTATGAGTTGCATATAAACTTAGAAATATGTCCTTCTTCTCTCTTAATTATGGAAAAAAGGTTTAGCAGACATAGACGTTGGTTATGTTCCCGACATTTTTTTATGGCGCATTCCCAGCGATTGACTAAGCAACTTTGACACTCCAGCGATATTAGACTAAAGATGATATATTTTATTCTTCCTTGCATTGATACAGTTTTTATGTTTATAGCACACGTTTATATAGATCCCGTTTGTTGCTTGCGCAGCAATTTCAATGCGTTTGGTTATGCTCATTCAAACTTAAGATATTTACCCCAGAGTTTTCTATAAATATTTGCATAGATTCGCATTAGTAGCCGATTTGCGTTTTGTTAAGTTAATTGTATTTTCAGAGAATGCATAATCTAAAAGCTATTTTTCGAGATTACTAAATTGATTTTTGTATTTTACAATACATAAAATTTTAAAATCCAACTTAGCTTAATTTTTTTTTAGAATTTAATGAAATTTGAATTTAAACTTTTTCGGTATTCAATAATTAATCGCTGTTTTTTGTTTTTTATTTAGTTTGTACTGACACATTAAGCGACTTATTATTCGAATAAAACGGTTTTCTCTGTTAAAATAAAACAAATGAATTTTTTAAAAATTAAATGTGTGTGTGTTTTAACATTATTAATCAGATTTTTTTACATTATTTTTTCGCATTTATTTTCAAATTAGACATCACAAATTTTTCTAAATAAAAATTAAAATAAATCTTTTCCTTGGAATTTGTCATTTTTCCTGTGATTTACAATAAAAATAGAAGATTTGGAAAATATTTTTACAAAATAAATGGTATTGATAGGTATTTTGATTGAATTTTATGAGGCGCGTCAGGAAACTCACTATCATTTCAATCCACAGTGGTAGTTTTGCAGTTCAACACTTGTTCGCACTTTTGATGTCTGGTTGACTGTCAGTCCTGTAACACTATTAAAGTGGTACTGTGTTGTTATTACGCGTGTTAGTGAGTGTTTAAAATATCTACGACAATTTGCGATCCCACCGACTGTTCAGTGCTTTCTTCAATCTGTTTTTTGAACTCAAGGTATGCTAAGCCAGTTTATTTATTGTCAAGTTGAAGTGATTTAAGAAAAAAATGTAATGACTGAGAAAGTGGATTTGACCATTTAATAATGGGTATACCATTGTTTTTGGGGTAGCACACTTTCTTCTGTTGTCAATAATGGTTTGGTTAGAAAAGTGAATGAGAAAATTGGGAAAACCTGATGGTTCACAATAAAATTGCTTTGTATTCAGTCTCAAAAAATTCTAAAAGCTATTCATAATTGGCATTTTTTTAAGAATGTTATAGACAAGTTTTTTTCCCAATATGAACAATGTCTGAACAATGGTGGAAATTATGTAGAAAAATAGTTTCCGACATGCTATTTCATGTAAATCAATTTTGCTTTAAAGAAAAAAAAATATGCGAGTGTTTTTAAAGTGATATCTAACTTCCGAACAAGTTTTGTATTAATATCGTATTGAAAGTAACTTGAGAACAATTTGAGATGGACCTCATAATTTTGAGCCTCGGTCTAGTTACGAGAAGGACCTGAAGTAGGAACCTATTTTTCCAACATTGCGCCTCATGCAAAGCAAGGAATCTGAACCTCTACACATTTAACATAGTGGGTCTTACGTAGCACCAGGCCCCAAATCCATGCCTGAAGAAAAGTAATGCAATTCATGAAGTTATAACATAATATGCAATTCAGAAGGAAAAAAATGTATTTTAAATAAAGAGTTCCAAACCCACAATGCGTAATTAATTAATTCAGGAAAAAGTAATTAATGTTCTGTAATTAGATTGGATTATCTAAATTTTAAAATACAGTGGGAAAAATAAACATTACGAGTTATTACTTTCATTAAATCTCGACTTTAGTCTGTTTGATTGTTGGTTGTTTCATTAATGCAAACATTAATTATAAATTCATTAATAAATCTATTTAACGAAGATAATGATCTGCATTTAAGTGCATTTTAACGCTAGAAATGTTTTTTTCACTCCATAAATTTTACAGATACATCATTACAGTTTTTTTTAAATATTTCTATTATTTAAATAAGATAATAAAAATATTCTTGAATATATAATTTAATGGAAAACGGAACAGAAATTCAGTAACATCTTTTTTCTCATGTGTTTTAGAATGCAATTTCTAATTATCTAGAAATTATATCTTGGTCTATTTGTACAATCTTATCTTAAGTATCAAAATAAATTATTAACTTCTGTTAAATCATGTTTATAATTCAACTATTGGCATACAACTTCTTCAACATTTTTTTTTTGACATTTTGCTCCTTTTTATCTTTTCTGCTTACAAAAAGGAAGAAAATTACGTTAACAAAGAACGGTAAACCTTAGGTAATTACAAAAGCTAATATTTGTTTCTAATTTAATTTTTTTCTTCTTAAATTTCTGTAGCAGCTAATTAAATAGCAAATAATAAAAACACAAGAAGTAAAAAATATTTTAAAACAATCATATCAAATTACATAGTACTTACTCTGTTTAAGATGAAACTTAAAAATAAGAGTCGAGATTACTTCATCCTTTTGTAAAAATATTATTGTGTTCTTCATATCATAGTTTTTCTTAAGAGTCCTGCACGTTTAGTTTTTTTTTCAATGTTATTGTGAATATATATATACCGTTTCCCGAAAAAAATGTACCCTTTTTCTTTATTTATTTTCTAGGTACCCAGTGTGTAAAGAGTGGTCAAAATTGGCCAGAAAGCTGCTAGAAACTCCAAGTTTTGAAATATCCTCCTTTCCTCTGTGTACAAGATTGACAACATGGCGTCCACCAACCACAGAAGGCATTTTGAGCTGTGGAATAAGCCAAAACAATGTTTGTTGTCATGGTTGAAAACAACTCTCGGCGACAATTTGGGGTCGATCCACCGGTCAAGAATTCAATTAAACTTTGGCATACACAACTAATGAAGATATATATACATATGTGTGCGTGTGTGGTGTCATGAATCCCCAACCCTTCATATGTCAGTTGGGGTAAACTTCCTGGCGGGACCACTCAACCCACCTCCCACATAAGTACTTTGACTTTAACTTCGGCGGACTTCTTAAAACACTTGGACGAACGGACACTGGCACGTGATCGAATCTTGAAATAATACTCGTCTTTTGTCATAGCTTAGGGAACGATTTGCTGAATCACTGGGATAAAGCATCATATGATAAAACGCTACGCTTGCACTTTTTGTTACTCCAGTATTAATATATATATATATATATAAGTGTGTGTGTGTGTGATGATAGTCGAGTGGGATATTTTACTTTTTATTCCATTAGGAAGGATGTGGTTGTAATTGTTAATTGAATGATGAGAAATGCGCAAACCGCGCATTGCGGAAAGGGAGCAGGGACTCTAGAGAGCCCAAACCTTGACAGACGCGTAATATGTATTTTGGCTAGGGACATATAACCTGAGTTTGAAGGAAGGCCCTAATATTCTCCGTTACGCCACAGTGAGGAATCATTTAGTTCAAGAAAATATCTTCTTAAGTGGCTTTCCACTTTCATCGATGATCAAACACACATATAAAAAAACTGTATCTCATTTAGCGAATCGAAATTATGAAAGCAAGCAGTGGTGGGCTAATTTGCCATGAGAACAGGAACTTTACATCAAGTGGTTACCGGAATTTCCAAAATTCTCTTGGCATCCGTGGATAGACCCTGTGATTGGTGGAAATAAATTGAACGAGACTTTCTCATGTAACATTACTTTCAATACTCTGAGGGTTTACTTTTTATGAGATAAAATCACAATAGAATCACCCTTTAGAAGGGCAAGCTGCAATTAATCATTTAGGCATGAGACCTGAAGGGCTATGGCTATTAAGAATTAAAAAATTGCTTAAAATGAAATTAAAGTGAATTATTACAGAAATATATGTATTATATATATTATATTTTTAATTTCCCAAAGTGTGTGTATGTGTACATATAATAATAGATCAATGATTATCTACCTTTTAATTGCAGTAATATAGTTTTAATGATTTCAAAATTTGGCAGCCACTAATATCAAAATGTTTAAAATAAATTTACTTAATTTATGATATATTATATAAAATAGTTCATGTTAAAAAATTTCAATGTTAAATAAAATATGTATGCTAAAGACAACAAAATGTTTACTGAGTAATTAATTGCAAATTAATTTTAAAACTACATTTAATGGGAAATCAGATTGATAATTTCGTCTATATTTGGTCGTAAAAATGATAATTCTACTCTTATATCATTATCTACATTTAAAATTTCGATATTTTTTTCCTTTTGTATTTGATAATGGTTAAATTCCAAATTCACACAAATAAGAAGTAGAAAACTGTAACAATATATTTAAAACCTTTTTGGGTATTATGGGAATATTGCACTAAATTTTAATCCAAAATGAATAAGTTGACTCTGAAATGTTTTGGATTAAATCTCGATTATTACAAAGGAAAATTAGGATTTCTTCTTCATTAAGAGTTAATTTATTTACAGATGTATCCGTATAGAAATGAATTACGAACGCCAGGAAATGAAATTTTGGTTATTTCTTCATCTGGAAAGTATGGAAGAACTCTCTCCTGTAGTATTTTCAAATGCTCAATAACAATTTTATGATATATATATACACTATCTGGCCAAAAGTATCCGGACACCCAGCGGTATAGACTTAGAGCGTCCTGAGGCATATATCAATATGATGTTGGTCCCCCTTTTGCATTGATGACAGCCTGCACACGTTTAGGAAGACTTTCCACCAATTTTTGATATGTGACCATAGGAATTGCCTTCCAGGCGTTCATCACATATGAAGTGAATGCTTGCAGTGAGGATGGTCGATTTGGCTGGATACGTAATCTGCGCTCTTATTCGTCCCAAAGGTGTTCTATGGGATTTAGATCGGGGCTCTGAGAAGGCCAGTCCAGTTTTTGAACACCCATTTCGTCAAACCACGGTTGTGCAAGCCTCGATGTGCGAATGGAGCAGTCATCCTGCTGGAAGAGAAATGGGCCGTTCCCGAAATATTGCCATAGAATTGGGAGTGCAGCATTGTCCAGAAAGTTCACATACATCTCAGAGTTCATGTTTCCAATCACATGAACTAACGGACCCAAGCCAAACCACGAGGAACACCCCCACACCATTATGCTTCCACCACCAAACTTAACAGTCGGCACAATGCAGTCCCTAAAGAAACATTCGCCGGGCATCCGCAAAACCCAGACACGTCCATCCGACTACCAGACTGTAAAGCGAGATTCATCACTCCAAAAAACAGTTTTCCACATGTCCACAGTCCAATGACGGTGAGCTCTACACCATTGCAATCGATGCTTCGCATTCTGTGGAGTGATATATGGCTTGTGAGCGGCTGCACGACTATGGAATCCCAAGTTTTTTAACTCTCGAAGGACAGTCCTGATGCTAACACTAATTCCTGATGATCTTTGGAACTCCTGAGAAATTTCCACCAAAGAGAACTTGCGATTATATTTCACTACCCTTTTCAGAGTTCTGCGGCTGCGTTCACTAAGTATTTTCGGCCTACCGGTTCGCTTTTCTGCCGTTTCACTGCCTAGACGTTTACACTTCACAATTAAATCACTCATATTGGATTTAAGCTTCTGTAGAATGTCCGCAATCTCACGAACTGATTTCCCACAAAGGTGGCATCCCACTATACTGCCGCATTCAAACTCACCAAGCTCGTTTGACTTACTCATTGCCTCATAAACGCATAAATGCAATCTGACAAACCACTACCAATACTTTTATAGCTTTCGATTACGTATCAAATTGCGTCACTCGCCAGAAACACTTTTTAAGAGGTGTCCGGATACTTTTGGCCTGATAGTGTATATATATATATATATATATATATATATATGTTGTTTATATATATATATTATATTGTATATATATATATTATATTGTATATATATATTATATTTTATATATTTTTTTTTATATATATATATTATATTGTATATATATATATATTTATATTTATTTATTTTATTTTTTTTTTTTTTTTTATTTTTTTTTTTTTTTTTTTTTTTTTTTTTTTTTTTTTTTTTTTTTTTTTTTTTTTTTTTTTTTTTTTTTTTATATTATATTGTATATTATATATATATACAACACACATATATATATATTTTGTTTATATATTATGTATGTATGTTGTATGTATGTATGTATGTATGTATGTATGCATGCATATGTATGTATGTAGTATGTATGTATGTATGTATTCTATATATCTTGTTCAAATTTTTAATCGTTAATAAAATATTTTCTATTTATCCACTCAAACAAGGAGTTGACTTAATTTTTTTTTATGTTACTTCTTATTTTTCAATTATCCATCAAATATTTATTATGCGCTGTTGAAGCGGAATAAATCATACTGAAAATAACTTATTTATAGTTAAGCACTGGAATCTACCAGGATTTGTATAATTTTTTAAATTTTTTGAGATAACTGTGCAGAGAGTACATCGCTACCTAAACTCAACATCTACTATTTCCAGTAATTTTGATATTTACTAAATGGTAATGCGAGATCAGCATTAATTCTTTTTTTTTTCAAATAACAGTTATGGGTATCTACAGCTCTAACTGTTACACTTAATTTAGTGCTGTGTTTTCATTTTCTTACTTTTAATAATTAATAAATATATAAATCACTTTTCACTATTAGATAAAAAAATTTGTTTAGGATACATCATACTTTACTTTAAGTATTTACGTCTGAGAATCGTACTATTAAACTGGAAAGGAATTAACTTTTAATAAACTATTGTAAAAAAAATAAAACTTGTGTGCAAGTTTTTAATATTGGCAGCTATCCACATGCAGCAATTTCCTTTAATATACAATTTTTGTTTCACGATATTAGAGCAATGGTTGCAAACTGGTGGTACATGAAATATGTTTGTTGGTCTATAGAAAAATTCAAAAATTATTTATATTTTTATGAAGATTCAGTTTTAAAAATGAAAAGTAATAGAGCGTATTAGGGAGCATGGGTTTTATTTTTATTTATTATTTGTTACTATATTGCTCATGAAATTACTTCTGAGTTTCGAGAATATTTAGCTTCTTTTGTAAATGAATTTAGCGACTTCTGAAAGTGAGAATTAATAAGAATTGTAAATTGGTGATTTAACATTTCAGTTTTGTTAATATTGTTTGGCTTTGCCGGTTATGTTCATGTTTTTCATGAAGTTCCTTTTTTTATGAGAAAATATAAGGACAGACGTAAGTAAGTGATAGTATTGTTGTAGTGGTTATGTATATAGTCTATCTATCAAATATGAGGTTATACATTTAGTGGACCACTTATTTCTAAAGACTTGCAACTGCTGTGTTACTGCTTTGGTTTCTAAGTCATTTTAAATTGCTAAGTATACTTTTCATTTAAGACGCTCTTGTTGCAAAATGCATTTAAGGTTTTTGGAAAAAATTACTTAAAATGCATTATTGAAGCATTACATTGTGCTTTTTTATTTGTGGGATCGTAAATCAAAATTGAAAAATGTGAATAAACAGAAAGTAGCTGTCCATATATATATATAAGTAATTTTATATATTACTATTACCTTTATTATTATTTAATTCATATTATGATTTCAGCTGCCTCGTTAAGTTCTTTTTTAAAATAATTATTTTTCGAAAAATATCCCAATATAGTTTACTTCATCGATCAAATGTTCGGAAATCTAAAATACTTTCTTCGTTACAAGATAAAATGAAATCATTATTTTGAAAGAAAACTCAGTGTCCTCTTCTCTCTATGAAATGGGAATTATTTAATTTTACTCCTCAGCCAATGAAAGAAAAAAGGTGGAAGAAAGCTGGAATTTTTTTTTAAAAAAAATATCTACTCCTTTTGTAAGATGAAACTAAAATCTGTTAGATCAGTAACGAGACCTGAAAGTTTCTTTGAGATTAATTCGTTATCATGATTTTTTTCGTATAGAATTTCAAGCACCTTATTTTATAAAAAAAATACATATGCAATAAAAAATACTGTGAAGCCAGTTTTATTATTTAAAAAAAAATTGTTAAGAAATAAGAACTCCAACTACGTATTTCATTTAGAAAACTTTAGAAAAGCATAGATTTTTCTTAAAGATGCTTCAAAGATATCATTAGATATTTATGATTGCTTCACGATTTGAAGCATTTTCAATTACAGATGCTATCAAAGGTTCATGAATATAAAATGCTGAATCTCTATATGTTTTTTTTTAAATTCTTTCTTATTTAATTTATTTTCGAAATTTTTGGATTATGTTAAATATTTGATGCTACGGCGGGGAAATGTTACATGTTGAATTAAAACTTTGATTTAAAATCTGCCTTAAAGTACAATAATATCTCTAAAAAAAGGTAAATTGTAGGGAAGTTTGTAGGAAAATTCGGGAAAACTATGTGAAAATTTAAATATGATTCGGCTCATCTAGGGCACAAATGAGACCAAATGCCGAAAACCCGAGGTCAATTGATTGCTTATTTGCTGAGAAAAAGGTACGACAAAATATGGAACGAAGACGAAATTTGCGTCCTAATAGCGCTTTTGTTCCACTACGTGAAAAACGAGCTAAAAATACCGAAATTTTACGCCTTTTCTTCACAACTACAACCTCGTTTTCACGGATACGAATATATCGAGGATAATATCGCGATACCGAATACCGGGTATTTAAACTTGTAAATACCGGTAGTACAAAGTTGTACAAATGGCTCAAAATACCGGTATTCGGTATCCCGATATACCGGTATAGCAATTCCTAATTAGAAGTAATAAATTATGTTCAAAGTACTGAATCCAAACCTTTATATATAATAATCCCGTGTCACGGTGTTTTTCCGCAATGAACTCTTAAACTACTCAACCGATCTTAATATAATTTTGCATAGTGTGTGTCATTTCGTTCTATTTAAAACATAGGATAGTTTTTATCACAATTAGTGGCTCCAATATTTTTTATTGCTAAAAATGCGAAGAATCCTGGGAACTAGAAAATTCGCAAAGCGTCGCAATGCATGTGTTTTCACAGAAGGGAATTTTGTTGACCAAATTGCCCGAAAAGTTAATACCTGCGTATTTCGGGGCACGTAATCCGAATTTTTAATCAGTTCCCAAAATTATCCGTAACTTTGCCAGATAACGCCAGGAGACCTATTTTATACACGCAGTGGCAGGGGCTTACCTTAAAAGCCTTGGATTGCAAAAACGTGGTTCCTGATGTATCTTGGGACGGGCAATCTGAATCTGATATACGATCCAAGAAATTCCAGTAACTTTAACGAATAACTTCGGACTACCATCTTCTACGCAGACCATGACATAGGCATACCTTCAAAGCCTGGGTGCGTGAAAAGTGCGTTTCAGATGTATTTCGGGGTGGTGAACGAGAAACCAAAATCGAATTTTAGAAATTCCCGTAACTTTGCCAGATAATGCCTCCCTTTCAGGAGATGCAGACCCGTCAAAAGTAGGTCAAGGAGCTGCGAACAAAAATCTGACATCACAGATTTCAGAAACTCACGTAGCTTTGCAGGTCATGGCCGGAATAAGGTATATAATGTATTAATATTCGAGTTCCGTGCCTAGTTATCATTATCGCTTGCGGCAGAACTTAAACGCAATAAGGCGCCAAAAGTCAGTCCCCGGTACCTTTTTGGGTGGGATCTGAATTCGTATTTTAGGACTTCCGGTATTTTTGCCAGATAATGCATGATGATCGTAATATACACTGGTGTCCAAAAGTTAAGCATAAATCGTAAAATACGAAAAAAATGGAGTAAATATTCGTTAAATTATTCCAAATTTCTTGCGGATATTAATTAGGTGAAGAAAAAACATTAGGTGTATGCAAAACTTTTCAGTCGACTACGTCCTGCGCGAAACACCGAAGCATGTCAAAACGCGTAGAAACCGATTCACGCAGCATAGACAGTTCAGACAAATTTCGTGCAACTGCTGTGCGAAGGGACGTTGTTAACCATCAAAAAAGGTAAATGATAAAACAAAGACGCCAACTGGACATGTTTACGAAAGGAAGAATCGTTGGAATGCTGGAATCCTCACGATCACAAAACGAAGTATCTCGAATTCTGAATGTGGAACAGTCTGTGATCTCAAGACTGTGACAGAGGTTTCAAAGAACGGGAGATGTTACCCGACAACCAGTATCAAGTCGACCAAGAGTCACAAACCCTCGCCAAGACCGATATCTGGTAATAAGTCCGCGACGCCAGAAGGGCAGTACTGCCAGAGCACTGGGTTCGGCGCTCACAGTCGCCACAGAAATACGAATTTCAAGACAAACTGTTTACTGAAGACTCAATCATGGTGGCCTATATGCCAGAAGACCAGCAGTTTGCATTCCCCTCACGTCTGCGCATAAACGCGCTCGTTTGAACTCGAGTTTGAAATATCAACATTGGAGTGTGGGAGAGTGGGGCAATGTGATGTTCAGTGACGATTCCCGGTTTAATGTGAGTAGTGATTCTCGGCGAGTAACGGTTTGGAGAGAACGTGGAACACGTTTTGAACCAAGAAACACAACAGGAAGACACCATTTTCCATCAAGGGGAGTAATGGTATGGGCAGGCATCATGATGGACGGCCGCACAGACCTCCATTTCTTTGACACGGGGTCTGTGACTGCTCAAAGATACAAAGACAAAACTCTTAAGCCTTATGTTCACTTGTTTCGAGGTGCTGTCGGTCCTGACTCTATATTCATGGATGATAATGCTCCATGTCACCGATAGGTGATGATTGATGACTTCCTTGAAACGGAAAACATTGAGCACATGTCGTGGCCTGCAAACTCCCCTGATTTAAATCCTATCGAGCATGTATGGGATATGCTCGGGAGAGAAATTGCAGCCCTTTCGCACCCACCAAGCTCCGTTACAGAACTGAAGATAGCTATCCAAGAAGCTTGGAACCGTTTGAGCCCACAACTCATTTATCATCTCATAGCTAGTATGGTAAATAGCTGTGCAACGTGCCTGGCTGTCAGAGGTGACCACACGCTTTATTAAACTGCAACATCAGTATTTTATTTATTGTTTTCTTTCATTTTTTCTTTAAAGTGTGAATTCTTACTATGCTCAGTTTTCTTTCAAACTGCTACTTTGGATAATAAAATTAATTATTATCATTCTTTTGATTTGCTTCCTTATTTTATAACCATTTTACACTCGCATATTACGTTTCCAGCCATTCTGATTTACAGTTCCTTCTTTATTCACATAATTATCAATTATGCTTAACTTTTGGACACCAGTGTAATACTAGCAATTGTTAAAAATCAACGTTATATACCTCATTTAGAAATTGAACTTTCATATGTTTTTATTTAACAACTTTGCAAGTAATTCAGGAATTATACTATACTCAAATAGGAGATCAATAAAATGCTAAGTTAAAGATATTATGTTGTATTGTGCATAGTTTAAACTATCGAAAATTAATTTACCAGCATTAAATAGTTTAGTATAGCAAAAAAATATTGATGCTGATGAAATTAACTTCCAGATACAACAGTTGTTGCCAGGTGATCAAATGTCTTTTGAATCAATCTACACTATTGTTTATGAAAATGAAGTCCTGAATTTTAACAAAAACATTTTTTGAATTTTCTGGATATACCAGGAATTTCACCAGAAGGAATTGCAATACAGGTATACTGGGATACCGAATACCGTTGTTTTGAGCCATTTGTGCAATTTTGTAATACCGGTATTCACAAGTTTAAGTACCGGTTTTTCGGTATTTACCAGACATTTTTTAAAATTATTTTCAGTAGATGCTCAGGAATCTCCAACATAGCAAAATAGTATACGTTTTTGTTTTTATGTTAATTATTGCACCATGATAAAAATATATTATAAATAAAATTACTTTACATCCATTTCAGAAGGTGAAGATATTAAACGTCTTTATTCCACTCATTGCATTGTTCTTATTTTTTTCCTAGCTGATTCTACAATTCTACGGCAACTCATTAAATCCTTCATGTGATTTTTCCATTGCCAGGTACAACAAGATAGAAGATTATTAATCTGAACTTAAAAATATAGGCAAATTGTTTCTCTGACAAATATAACTAAATAAATTACTCCTAACTAAGTTCTCGTTAAAAGAGGAATAACATATCCAATTTCATTAGCCTTCCTTCATCCGTCAACACCTGTTACTATAATGTCTCCCAAAAGGGTGAAATTTATTAGACTGTGAATACAAAGTTGCATCGGAAACTCAAGAGAAGTTATAAGATATCTGAATCGTCCAAGGTTACGACTGTCTTATTACATATCTGAGAGATACTACACTTGCGCAAGATTCGTAGTCTGATATTCTTATCTGAGAAACCAAAGTTGTGAAGAAAATGCGCAATATTTCGATATTTTTTAAATTGGCGAGTTTGTTATTCATATTGTATTTGTATGTCATACTTTAGAGTTCAAAAGATTTACCAGATTCCTTATATATATACTCATAAATAATACCCATAATAATGAATAAGTATAGCTTGAAAACAGTTTCTAAGCCAGCACCGTCAGGGAATTTAGATTGCTCTGAAAAAAAAGGATAAGTTGGATGAAATTATTGAACAATGTTACGTTTCAGGCTTAATGACAATGCAATTGGGGCTTAATGTTTTTAAAATGAAAGTTTAAAAATTTGTAATAGTACCACATACTAAATAAAAATATATGCACGGTTTTTTTTATTTAAATAACTAAGACGTGTCCTTACTTTTTTGTGATTCTTTATATATTGGTATAATTTTAAGTTAAAAATTATTTTTTGGGATATTTACGCTCTCTAATAAAATTGGCAAACATAAAACAAGGAAACACGTGTATTTTCTTACTTTTTTCTAAAATTTCTAATACGGTATCCCGGTATTAAGAATTAAGAAATACCGAATACCGGTATTGAACTTTTGGTCAGAACTCTCTCTCTCTCTCTCTCTCTCTATATATATATATATATAGAGAGAGAGAGAGAGAGACAGATATAGATGACACTACGTAAATTGAAAAATCATATGACGGTACATGCACACACGCTGTTTTTGCTGCTGTTTTGCTCCATAAAACTTCATTTCGCCACCGAAAAATTGGTGGTAGGATGGATCATTATACACCCACTAAACTAACAGATATGCATGTATCATACAGGACTGCTGATTGCAATGGACGAGAAACACAGCGGTAGTATGGACCTGGAGACAGACTCCATGCAACACCAGGAGATCGACTCAAATCTACACCTCTTTTGCCTACTTACACCAGAGATTGTCGGATAGAGGATTCTTCATCATTGGCACAGGGTAACGTGGGTGAATTTTACGAAAAGAATGTAATGGTTCTGGTATACGGAACAGTTTCAGTTCCAGTACTTCAGATATCGCCAGTCATGTTGGAATTACCCATTTGACCGTCTAGTAGATCATGCATACTAACGACATGTAACCTTATCACTCAGAAATGTTCCTCTATTGTCTTTTCAATGTTCTTTTTTCCTTTCTTTTTTGTGATACTATGGTGATAAACATGTGTTCCCCTCTTTTTTTTGTTCTGTCTTCCTCATGTTTTCTGTCGCCACTACCGCGTCTGAAAAGTGTTTCCGGCAATGCACTCCTATACAAATTTCTATCTTTATAGAAGTTTACTGTAACTGTCCTGAAATTTTTAATGACTATATATTAATCAATAATTAACCATATTCAATTAAATCATCTCCTTTTATAAATTTATTTTGTAAGGGAATGTTAAAAGTAAAGTCATGTTATTATGCGCTCAATGTGTTGCTTGTTTGTGCTGTCAATGATTATCAATGAATCAGTAAATAAAAATATTTCAAATTTTGAAAAATATGTATCACTCCAAAAAGACAAAATTTAAATCGACTGATGTTTATAAAAAGCAGAAAAAGAGGAATGTTAGAAAAATATGTTCATACTTTTGAAGTGAAAACTTCTTTAGTGGCGTTGGGCACTTTTTGGTAGAGGAAAATCTTATGGTTCCGCGTCACCGACATGCTTATTGCAGTATAAATATATATATATATATAGCTCTACAGCTGACGTATAGTGCTGTGTATATCTTATAAGTGAAATTTAATAGATTTAGTGAAAAGTTCAATGTGTATATACTGTGCGTTGTTAAAATAGTGTTTTTGTTTAATCGTTTGATTTGAATCGTTTAATTGAAGAATCATTGTGCACTACAATAGTGAGTACTAAATAAATATACCAATATTTTCAAGATAAAAAAATGTAGCAGAAAATTATTTTAAGGGGATGGTGGACTTTAAAATTGGCGAAAATCATCCAAAATATGGAAAAAAAACTTTTATGTGAATTATGATTTTGGTGAGTTTACTGAACCATATGCAAGAAACCGCATGTGTCTAAGTAAATTTATTAAAAAGTTATAAGCATTTAAAAAAATTTTAATGGACCCAAAAATGTAAACAAAAGTTTGAGCAAAGGTCGTCACAATTTTCTTTGAGGTTTTTTTTTAAATATTACAATTAATATTTTTGTGTTTTATTAGCTGCAAACTTTAACTGCAACCTTTAACTGCTTTCTTCGTTGTTTGTTTACTTCTGTTTGTTTTCAAATTCCGAAGTATTGCTTTTTTTTAAAATTGCCTATTAGTGATTACTGTCTGTTTCATGAAAATTTATCTCGGCGAAATTAATTTTTTACATTTAAAAGCCACAAACAAGCTTTTAAAAACATATAGAATTGTTTTGTATTTGTTTACAATGGATGCTGTTTCTAGGCGTTATAGAAAACCAAAAGGTAGGCCATCAAAAAGAAGGAGTTTGTGTGCATCCAAAATTCAGAAAAGATGGGGAAAAAATCACATTCAAATCGATTCTGATAGTACTTTGTGTCCTGAAAACTCTGGTGCTATGCATGCTGAAAACTCACTAGTTATGCATACTGAAAACTATATTAGCAATGAAGGTTCACATACTGGTGAAAAAGAAAAATATTTCAATGCAAGTGCCAACAAATTCCAGATGTTTCCTTCTATATTTACATCAACTGTTTGTGCTTGTGGAAAAAGTTCATATGTTTTGATGAATAATGATATGTGGTCTTCTCTTTTATGTGACATAAAATGTGATGAATGTGATATGTGCACATTGGATGTTGAATGTAATGGTGCTTATGATTTTTCTACAAAAATAGAACTAAAATGTAAAAGTTGCAAAAAACTACTTAATTATGTATTCTCTAGCCCTCGAGATGATGATAGCAAATGTTTCGAGGCAAATAAAATGCTCATTGAAGCTTTTCTAAACATTGGAAAGCGCCATGCAACATTGGAAGTTTTCTATATGGCTATTGGCATTCATGCAATGGATAAGAAAACATTCTCAAAATGTTTGCACAAATTGTATGAAGCAAAGTTCAGTTTTAAAGAGGACATTCTTGAGATTTCCCGAAAAGTTGTCCGAAAACACCACGAAGATTTACTCGACACTTCAAATGGTTTTATAGACATCGCCGTTTCATACGATGGAACATGGCAGAAACGTGGACATTCCTCATTGTATGGTATAGGAATTGTCATCGACATTTTGACTGGGCTCATTATTGATTATGAAATCCTTTCTAAATATTGCCCAGAATGCACTACCGCCAAAAGGGATCTTGGAGAAAATAGTGCTGAATACTCCATATGGTACAAATCACATGAAGCAGAATGCAGCGAAAATTATGTTGGATCATCAAATGCAATGGAGGTTAAAGCTGCTGAATTTTTATGAAAAGATCCATTAAAAATTGTGGTATGCGATACGTGAGCATCTTGTCAGATGGTGATGCTAAAACCTATCAACATTTATCATCATTAAATGTGTATGGTGACTCCATAAAAATTGTAAAAGAGGAATGCATCAACCATGTGGCAAAAAGGCTTGGCACAGGACTTCGCAAAAAAATTTCAGAGTGGCGGAGTAAAGGTGTTACTATTGGTGGACGGAAAGAAGGTAGCCTCAAAGAAAACACCATAGTGAAGCTGACTAACTTTTATGAAAAGCTATAAAAGAAAAATGCACCTGATGTACAGAACATGAAAGGTGCAATTTTAGCTTCATTATTTCATTGCTCATCGACAGATAAAGCACCTAAACATAGTAAATGCCCTACCGGTTCAACATCATGGTGTTTTTACCAGAGGGCATTGGCTAAAAATGAAAATCCTATGTCCCATTCACTCATGAAAACCAAGCTGTCAGAAGAAGTTCTGGAAAAAATACTTCCAGTTTATCAAAGGCTAGCGAACA